>BGPR01015183.1:18184-37301 GCA_013235015.1 Araneus ventricosus
TTCAGCCATTAACAATTAATTTTCTTATATGAAGCTGTGTTAAATAAAACAGATCAAAATATTTTGATAACTTTACTAAACTAGTATTATCTTATATGCTTATTAAACAAATTACCTACATTTTATTTACACAAATCAGCATCAATATTTTAATTTGCATCTGCAAAATGTATGTTAAAAATAAATACTAATAAGAATAAGAATCTTCTTAAAAGGAATTGAAATTTGCATAAGGATGCTATACTAGGGTACTGAATTATTTTTACGAAACTAGTAGCGGTATGTAATAATAATAAATATGTAATAATAATAAATGCATCATTTATAATTTGCAGCTGTATTTCAATATTAAATTACCGATAAAAGAATCTTAACTTGTAAATTACTTTGACAGTTACAATATATCATAGCAATAATTATAATAAGTTTTTCTGGGAGTGAAAATAAAAGGTTCCATTAATATCTTTTAAATTACCAAGTCATATTATGTAACAATTAATTTATCAAAATGCAGCACTACAAAAATTTTAAAGAATTCATGCACATTTCTGTCAGATTATTCCATACGATAGGCATTTTAATACACTTCCACAATTGCAAAAAAATAAAACAAAATTTCATTATTTTATATACAAAAAATTAAAATAAAAATCCTTATTCGAACAAAAGAAATTTTAAAAAAATTGTCTCTTTTTTCTTTCTTTCCTAGGTGATTAGTAATAAACTCTATGGTCACTTTGCGTGAAACAATCAATTTTTGACGTATACTATCTCTTCACAAAAATAAATTTAAAAAATATAAAACATTCGTGCAAATCGACAATTTAAAAAATATATATATTGTGTTGGCTTTTACAAACATTCTACACTTTTAAGATCTTTTATGTTTTACAAAATTATGTTGCATTTCATATGATCCTGAAGACAAAACACCTCCAACATTGAATGACTGCCTGAAAGAACAAACAAATTTCTAGTAGATTCCATATATATATATATAACACAAACACGCACCAATTTATTTTTATTAAAGACACCAATTTCATACATAAAAATTATGAATGAAATATTCACTTTCAGTCATTGATATTTAATTTTCTTATATGAAGCTGTGTTAATTAAAACAGATCAAAATATTTTGATAACTTTACTAAACTAGTATCAACTAATATGCTTATTAAATAAATTTCCTTCGTTTTATTTATACTAATCAGCATGAGTATTTTACTTTGGAAAATGTATATTGAAATAAAATAATAAGATTCTTTTTAAAATTGAATTGAAATTTTTATAAAGATGCTATACTAAGACATTAAGCAATTTCTAAAATACTAGTAGCAGTATTTAATAACATATTAACTAGATAAGAGATTCTTAATCAGATCATTTCATTCCATTTCACAGTAGGCCTGTGTAAAAAAGCTTGTTTTGGTTATAACTTAACATATTTAATATACATTTCCATATTACTTCATATTAGAGCAAAAATATCATCAACAATTTTCAAACTATAAAAAAGATTTACTCCTTAAAATCAAAATTAGCTAAAAATGCTACAAAATTTATCCTTTAATATGTACAATGCAATAATAAATGCATTATTTATAATTTTCAGCAGATTTCGATATTAAATTACTGGTAAAAGAATTTTAACTTGTAAATTTTGTTCACAGTTAACAATGCATAGCAATGGTAATGATAAAAATAAGTTTTTCTGACAGTAATTAGCCAATGTTCTATTGATAACCAACATGGAATGCAGATACGATTTTCAGAAAACAAAACAAAAAATCGAAATAATAAGTTTATTATTTATGATACATACCACGTATAATTATTAGGATTGAGTTCGGTGCTTCATCTAGAAATTTTACTAATTTTCCTAAGAGTTTTAATAAAGTGGTTGAGTTTTTATATGAGTTATGATATATAACTATTTCTTTTTTAGTATGAAGCTGTCTTGAGACTTTTTATAGCCAACGCTTTAAAATTTGACGAAAATTCGGCACAGCATTATCATAAAATAAATTTGTAGTGCGCATAACCACTTGTCTTATTAGGGTGATGCTTCTCAATGTACGATGTAACAGTTTACCATGCCTTCAGCATTTATCTTGTTGCGCTAGAAGATTGTTGCTTTGCTTTTACCTCCCCCTCCTCTCACAAACACTCCTCCATAGCTTCTTGCTGTGAAACACAATGCGACTCCATAAAGCTCTTCGGTGGTCAGCTCTTGGTTGTGCTCTTCCACAAGCTCATCGATATCGTTCTCATATCTCCAATCGAGAAACGTCACTCGTTAAGCGAATCATTTTTGAAGCGAAACTTTTTAACGCAGGCCTCGGAATGGGAAGTTGAAGCAGAAGGGCCAACCGTTACGAGCCACAACCACCGATAGTACAAGGCCTCTGTGGTCTTCCGTGACGTCACAACAAGGAGTGACACATCTTTCTTTCCGAGTGAAGTCTGCTGGCACTCGATTGCCAGGGGAAATTACCTTTCACTCATTGAAAACATATCGTATCTCATTTATACAATACAATTTAAGGAACATATAATGAAGGCTGAAATAATGATTAAAATGTAGCCGCTTTCCACATCACCCAAGAAGCATGGTGCTAGGTATGCATTACCATTTTTGCAAAATTTGCAGGGAATACTATTGGATTACCATTGGAGTTTATCATGGCCCAGTCCCAGACTTCAGAAGAACTAAGTGCCTTTGACTTCTCTCAGTTTGAGTGCTGTATTGAGAAAATGTATTAATATACTACCATAGAGGAACTAGATGTATTTCAGTGTAAAATAGAGCAAGTTTTTTGTAAATTAGAAAACCAGGGAAAAACCTTGGATCTTATGATGCAAATCCATACAGTTGATAAATTTGCACTTAAAATTATGCTCCGTAAAATCGAATTTCTTATCAAAGGTACCCCTCAACAACGTGCAAATGTTAGATCACCCTCCCCCACATTTTCTCATAACTATATCAGAGAAAATGAAATGTCTTCTTCCAAAACTGATGAAATATTCAGACAAAGAAGAAAACATGCTATCCGTTCTCCAGATAAACAACATCACTCCAAGAAATCAAGAAATAACCTTGAATTTGAAATAAACACAAGCAACCGATTCTTGGCCCTCTCTCAAGACCATTACGAAAATCAATCTAATGAAGATGATGAAATGAAGGATATCGATAACCAACAAGGACTCTTCAGCCATACGGCTAAAACACCAAGTCAAATCAACTTAAGAAGTTTCCAAAATAGCCAACCTGGTCCCGCTACTGCTAACAACTCTAACAATGCCAACAAAAGGAGATACGTTCCTCCTATCTATATAGATAATCCTATGAACGTCCCCCAACTTCTTGACTTGCTTAGTGAAATCACCAAGGAGAAAATAACAGGACACATGATGAATAATGATAAACTAAAGATCTTCCCTCCTACGCCCGAAGCTCATAAAACTATACAAAATAAAATCACTCAAGACGCTATGAAATCTCATACATATGAACTTAATGATGAAAAACAAATTCAAGTTGTCATCAGAGGCCTCTCCAAAGACTTTGATACTTCTGAAATAATATCTCACCTTCAGAATCAGGGATTTGCTCCTACTTTATGGCATCCTATTCGCAACAGGCAATCCAATACAAACTTCAACCTCTTCCTTGTTACCCTACATAAAATTCCAAAGTCCAAGGAAATTTACCAAATCGAATTCATTGGCCGCATGAGAGTTACTATTGAATCCTTGAGAAAGAAACAATCTCCAGGGCAATGCTACCGTTGCCAGGAATTCTTTCATCTTAGTCGGCTCTGTACCAGAAACCCTAGGTGCATGAAGTGTGCAGGACCCCACAGGTCCAGAGAATGCCTAAAACCTAAGGATACGCCTCCCAAATGCCTCCACTGCAATGACCCTCATACGGCAAACTTCACAGGATGCCCAAAGAACCCTGTTAACAGAAGAACCTTCTCAGAAGCTCCTGAAAGTTCCTGGGCTGACCCAGCAATCATCGCCAAGATTAAAATGCCCCCAATTCCTGCAGTAGAACCAAATCCAAATCCTGCCACCCAATTTATCCCAAGACCCGTTCAACCTGCTTCAAATGCGAACCTCCCAACCTAAGAAGTTTTCTTCAAACAGATGTCTCAAATGATGTCCAGCATGATGAACTCGTTCTTCAGCCAAATGGCTAGCTACTACCAGATGAAACCCCCAACTGTTATCATTCAATAATCAGAGGAACAATAGCCTTAACCTAATCAGCTGGAATGCTGCTGGCATCAAGAACAAAATCAATCAACTCAAATACTTTCTTCTGGACTGGAAGAAAGTATATTGGCCTTACAAGAAACGCATCTCAACCCAGGAGACAGACTCAAGTTTCCCAACTACTCCTTCTACAGAACAGACAGACTCACCCATCGAGGAGGAGGAACAGCAATTCTCATCCAAAATTCAATAGATCATCATCCAACCCCTATCGCATCTACCACATTTGAAAATACTACTATCGAGAGTCACTTATCAGACAGCACTCCCCTTAACATCTCAAGCATCTATAGACCGCCGCATGGCTCTATCTCGACTCTGGAACTTAACAACATTTTCAACTCGAACAGTAAATGCATCACAGTTGGTGACTTCAACGCCAAACATAGGGCTTGGAGCTCGGGCACTTGGAACTCTAATGGCACTGTTATCCATGACTACATCTGCAATAACAACCTCATCCTCTTAGCTCCCTGTGAACCAACGCACTTTCCTAACCACTCTAATAACCCAAGCACCCTGGACTTTGGAATTCTCAAAAACTTCTCTTCTGGTGATGTGAATTCTATCAACGCACTTAGCAGTGACCACAATCCAGTCTCTTTTGAAATTGATATTAATGTCAACCTCCCAGCCAGAAGCAAGATTATTAAAACGACTAATTGGACTAAATTCAAGCAAATTATGAGCACCTCTCTCCCAGGTTACCTCAACATCCAAAACATCAAAGATATTGACGAAGCCATTGCGAAACTGAACAGTGCCATCCTCACAGAAATAAACCTGGCGTCCAGATCTAAACTCATTAATGGTAACTACAGAAAACTTCCGCCTAATATCGTTAAGAAGATCACCCTCCGCAATCAAATTAGAAAGAGGTGGCAGCAAACATACGATCCAAGATATAGAAGAACTGCAAACCGCCTTACAAATCAAATCAGAAGGGAAATCAGAGACTATGATCAAGAAAGTTGGAAGGAGTGGCTTATGAGTTTAAACCAAGAAGATAAATCAATCTACATTGCAGCCAGGAAGTTCTCTAGGAAGTACATCCAAATCCCACCCATACTTGACACTGATGGTATTAAATACACCCCCCTGGGAAAGGCAACCGCCTTCAAATACTCCTTGGAGAACTCATTCCAAACTAACCCTGAACCGTACGATGATCTTCACAAAGCTGAAGTCAATAGAGCAATCCGTAGATACATCGATAATCCTAAACCAAACTACTACTAACACCAGATAATTAAAGTTTGTCTAATCCTGGGTAACATTAGCAATGCGAACTGTGACTCAATTTGGAAAAACAAATTTCACGTTTTTCTTCCTAAAATGGAGGCATTTTAACGTTAACCGTATTTATTTACCCGCTGTTACCTTTAGGTTCAGAGGAAAAAATTCCATTAGCAGTCATGATTCCGTTTCATTTTTCAAAACTTATCCGGTTAAAATTCAGGCACAATTTCGATGGTAATCCGGGTCAAATTCAGGAAATAATTTCAAAACTAATCCGTGTCACCAGTATGTAGAGATTATTGACGAAAAAAAAAATCATCCTAAAAATTAAAACTCTTTATTCCAACCAACTTCATTCTATAATCTAACAATTCCACAATGTTACTACTGCAATTTGTGGCCATTCTGGTAAAAATAAACAAAATAGTCTACTCTTTAATTAGTTAAATTTTAACTAAAACAAAAATAATAAATGTAGTTTACAAAGTCGTCTGTAATTAATACTAAATTCAATTTAATTCAAACAAAGATAATATTATTATTAGTGGTGACTCGTCCATTAGGGCTGCAGCACACCTTGAAATTATTTTAAAAGTTTGTATTTTCGTTTTTATTTTTACTTGCTCATTTTTCCACTCCGAGAAGGGGCAATTGGAAAAAAAGTAACAAAAGCGTGAAAAGAAAACGGAAAACGAATCAACAAGTAAGAGAGACACAGGTCAGAGCTGCAAAGCTGATAGCCCTCATTAACATCAAAATTCGCCCACTGCACACAGCTGAACGATGAATCAAGAGAAAAATTCACCCCTTTCTCCTTTTGAATTTACCATGTTACTTCTCAGGGCTCCATTCCACGCAGCTCTGGTTGGCACATGTCGAACTGAAAGAGAAAGATGTTATTTTCTTTCTTATTTTCTTTTCTCGCTCCCACCAAAAGTTTACCTTCGCTTCCTCTTTATGTTTCTCTTTGATTTCTCTCATGGCTTGTGCCCAGATAGCATGTACACTTGCAGCAAGTTTGATTTTTCTTGATATTAGCTTGTCATGACAAACTTGATATTGAAACTTTGCAGCGAACTTCCTGCAAAGTAACAAAGCATAATCGAACAATCCACTTACAAAGCAAATTTGCTGCAAAGATGATAGCACACTTACAGATAATCTTTTTCTCTGTTTTGAAAAACATCTGATTTTTAATAGCATCTCCTAGACCGTACTTCTTTTTATTAATTCAATAAATCAATGATAATTTGTGAAAAAAATAACTTTTTTATTAAAAAAAATTTTGAAACACTTTCGATCTTTTCGCTAAATAGAGAACTCGCACTTTAAAGAAAACTATATCGTCTTTTTCTTAATGTTGAAATTTTAATATTTATAAACAAAATTAAACCTAAAAAACAGTCAATGTTTGTTGAAAAATAATAACTTACATTTTGTCCCATTTTAAAGGTAAATACTTTTGAACCCTAATTTCATAATTTCTTCTACTAGTGAAACGTAGTTATTAGCGGAAATCGCTCTCTCTTTGACTTCAAATCATATTCTCAACACAAAATTTAAAAAATTAATGAAATCAAGAAAACAGTTTAAAATAAATCGTATGCGCGATCTATTAGCGGAAATTATTTTCTCCTCTCGGAGTCTAGCTGGCTGAATGGTTAGGGCGACAGGTTTAGGAATCGAGAGGTCGCGGGCTCTAATCCGATGTTGTGTTCGTACTCTGTTTTTGCTATAGTTTGCAATGAGTTTGACGCCGCAAGCTTCTGACAGGTTTGACGAGTGGTGACTAACTCGTTTGCGTAAATTTGTTTCAAGCTTGCACTCTTGTCGTGTCAAATTTGTTGCAGATTTGCAGACCAAGTTTGCTGCAACTTTGCTGCAAACTAAAATTGCTGTATGGGTGAGTGTGTTTCTTTTTCGCTTCACATTGCCTCAACAGAAACGTGTTTGGTTTATTGCAGATTAGTTCTCTTTGTTTAGTTGCACTCTTCGAATTAAGGATATGTAAATAATTTTCTAAAATATTATTCAGATGAAAATTTTTATGAGGAGGAATCAATCTCATTATCATTAGAGACAAGCAAAAATTGACATTGCATAACTTCAATATTCATATTTTCGCTGCTTTCGCTGAGCGAAAGATTGAATATAGTCGAGTTTCTATACTTGTTATTGGGGAGACGTCACTCTTCCGTTGTTAACGCGGAAAGTGACGTCCACTACCAACCAAGTACCATGAAAGACCCGCAATATATGCAACAAATTTCAAAAGAATAGTGAATATATAAATAATTATATTTTATCGTAATTTCGTAGCTTACTAATAATATAAACTATTTGACTTCTCGGTATTAATTGTAATAGCAAAATAACTACTGGTTTTGTCTCAAATAAGCATATAGAACATTTCACTCAGGTTCATGCTTCCCGAGGATACTGAACAAAATCTTTCGAAAATATGACAAAAATTTATTAGATTCCAAACAGAGAGTAGAGAGTTTTCGTAATAAGGGGTCTATTCTGGTACCCCCGGTTAGCTGGTTATTACTATTCAGATTTTTTTTTTTTCTGTTAAAACTGATTTTGTTAGAAGGAACTGCAACTGTACAAAGCGCGGAAGTAGAAGTAGATGTGCGTAATTTAAAAAGTTAAAAATTTGAATCGGCAGTGTGAGTCACGCTATATTTATTTTTGTTATGAGATGTTTAAGAAATAAGAAATGGCTGAAAAATATCTGCAGACTAAGGAGGTATGTATTAATAGGTTAATTTCAAAGAATGCATAAAAAATTATACGTTTGTTTATTTTTTTTAAGAATCTCGAATTCTGTTGCTTGATGTGTTCGTTCTGCTGGATCGTTTTGGTTTCTATTTTCTCCTCGTCAGTTTGGTGTGTCTCTTGGTTTTATATTTTGATCACAAAATAATTACTAAGTACTTCACTATAAAATATGTACTACATGCATATGTGCTTATGTTGAATTTGTGTTGTGGAATGATTACTTAAAAATGTATTTTGAATTTTTATTCGGCAAAAGTTAACAATTCTGTGTTTTTTAAAGAAGTTTAAAATATTTCATTTGTTTATATTTTTCATTGCTTTGGTTTTTTGATAGTATAAAATCTTATAATCTAGTTTGATACTTGTAAAAGAACTTAATAAGTAGGTATCCAATAATTTTCAGTTATTGGGCGTTTTTTGCCTATTTTCTTCATTTTTATTTAAATACACGCAAGAAGAAAAGTTTTATCTCCAATGATTGAGTTATCATTTCTTGCAATTTTAATTAATTTATTTATTTCTCTTTTTTTATTCTTTTTGAGTTTTATTTTGAATTTTTATAAGAAGGTTTAATTTATCAGTTTGTTGTATTTTTATTCATTTATTTTCATTTCGCTTTATTTTTCATTTTGCAAAACAAAATTTTTTATGCTACTGTGTATTACTTTATAAACATTGGAAGTATAATTGTTCATTTTAAAGTTGTGTTTTTATATGGTATATTGTTAAAAGTTTAGAATAAATTTTTTTTCCAAACTTCTCACATTTTCATTCAAACCGTACTGTTTTAAGGTAATAATAAGATAGAACTGAAAGTTTTAATTCAATAAGAAAGGATTCAAAGGAGATTTATGTTTGGGAAGGTTAATGACAATATTTGTTGGGAAAAAATGTGGATCCCGAGCAATGACAGGTTATCAGCTATAAGATAATAATAAGGTTAAATTTGAAAGTTTTAATTCAGCAATATAGGATGCAAAGGAGATTTACGTTTGGGAAAAGTTGGTAGCAATATTGGCTGGACTAAAGAACAGTGTGCGGTCCGCCAAGTTGAATTTTTTTTCGTCGCCAAATTGATTTCTCGCCAAATGTGGTAACCTTCCAAAATTTTGTGGGAATCTCTTTTTTTGGCAACCTTAAAACTTAGCGCCAGAATTTGAATATTGCTGTCTCTTCCTTTTGCCCTCAGGCGTTGAAACCGTGTGGTTGGTTTTTGGACGGTAATTTAATTCCGTTAATTCCGTTCGGTTTTTTGTTCTTTGCTTCATTCCAGGTCCTTCTATAATTCCCGTTATGTCTTGTCGCGTTAAACATCGCGCTTTCGAAAGCCAAGCTGGTATGTTTGACTTGGAATTTTTGTATGGATTGAAGAAAGGCAGCAAGAAAGAAGTGATTGCATGGTGTATGAGTATGGATATGATCGCGAAAGAGTATGTTTGTCCGACATGTGGAGAGAAAATGGTTTTGACTGAAATTGCTTGTTCGGATGGTTATGCATGGGTTTGTCGAAAGTTTGGTGTGAATGAGCATCATATTAAAAGGACCGTGAGAAAGGGCAGTTGGTTCTCGGAAAGCAAGTTGACGATGCCTGAGGTTTTGATCCTCACATATTTGTGGGTGAAAAAAACACCGAATGAATGGATTACGGATGAAATGAATGTGTCGGAGCCAACTGTGGTTGATTGGAAAAGTTTTTGCAGGGAAGTTTGTGTGGATATGCTTGTGAAAGATAGTAAAGAAAAGATTGGTGGTGTCGGAATGATTGTTGAAATAGACGAAAGTAAGTTTGGTAAAAGGAAGTTTAACAGAGGTAAGCGCGTGGATGGTAAGTGGGTGTTTGGTGGTGTCGAAAGAGGGAGCAAAAGGAGTTTTTTTTGCGTGGTTGAGGATCGAACGGCAGAGACGTTGATCGAAATCACCAAAAAAAACGTTGAGCCTGGGACCACGGTGCTTTCGGATTGCTGGGCTTCTTATAATGGCTTGACGGCGGAAGGCTATGTGCACCACACCGTCAACCATTCTAAGAATTTCAAAGATCCTGTAACGGGTGCCCATACCAACGGCATCGAAGGTACCTGGAATGCGATCAAAACCGACTTCCGAAAGCAGGGGACTAGAAAAGTTGCAGGGCAGTTCGACACGTATCTTGCAGAATACATGTGGCGGAGGAGCCATCGAGGTGCCTCAATGAAGTCTCTCTTCCCCTCCTTCATTCGAGGCGTCACGGAATTATATCCGCCTCATACGCAAGATACGGACGAATAAGTAAGTTCGTTTTTTTAACAAATATCAATTGTTTTATTATATGTAATTGATAAATTATGTGTTTCATTCATATCATATGTTTTATGCAGCGAATCGGGGGGTTGGGGGGGCGGGCGCCCCCCCACTAAATGCAGAAGTATTAGATTCTATAATTTCAAAATTAATTTCTAATGCATCATTTTAGCCTGAAAATTTCACTTAAAAATTGATAAATTTCATGCTAAATTTCATACAATTTCATGTACTATTTCCAATTTCATGTACTGTTGACATTCTTTGCTATGACTCTAATTGGAATCGCCGCCATCTTGAAACCATCCAAGATGTCGGATATTTGGCGACTTTTTGGATGGTTGGCGCGATTTCAAAGTTTGGCGAGAAACCGCACACTGTTCTTAAGTCTTACCAGCTACTTTATTTTATTTCTATTTTTTAATGTTTCGTATTTTGGCACATAGATGATACGCCTACAGCGATGAAAAGAAATTAAGGCTAACTGATAATTTAGCTATTTTATTCTTGATTGATGATTTATGGTAAATAAAAGTAAATATTTTCAGTGAAACATATCTTCTTGATTTAAAGAATTGTGGTTTAGAAAACATTGTCATACATAATAAAAAGGTATGATAATATATTATATTTTATGTAGCTAAAGTAATTGGAACACAAAATTTCTTGTTTTTTTTATCAATTTGTTGTCAAACTTCTACATGGGGTACAATATATCATGGTCCATTTTACCCTATGTGTAGGTAGTATGTATATTGTTGTTAGTAAATTAACCATTGAATCATGTCGTCTATCCATTTTAAGTGTAATCTATGTATTATATTTACAGATTTTTAAAATAACCCAAATAGATGCCAAATAATAGTAAACGAAGATTTTTAATTATTTATGAGATGTTTTTCTTATTTACATTTTATAAAGATTCAATACATTTGTAATTCTTAAATTTAAAAAAAAATGTGCAACTATATTAAACTAAAATTAAATGAAATAGGTAGTATGGTTTTTTTCATAAATTAATTTACCTATTAGTTTTTATCCATGGATATTATACATAAATTAAGTGTTGAATGAAATAAAATTAATTAAAAAAGAGGTATTGTATCATAAGAACATTTTCACAGATTATGTAGTGTTAAATTAATATTTTATTTGTAATATATTATTTGAGACTAATTCTGTTATTACAAAGGAAATGTTTAACTTAAGTTTTCAGTGAAAATTATAGGTTGTATTTATAGTGATACAGAATTCAATGATGGATTCATTTTGCGGTATAATTTTAATTTTGATAATGAAATAAAAGTTGACAATTACATTTCAGCCAAATTTATGACAAAAAGATAGTGAGGTAAATGCTCCAGTAGTGGGCCACTTAAGGGTATTTCCTCAATTATCATCTAAACTTTTGAGAAGTTTCGCTAATCTGTATTTTTTTTATGGTTGTTCAAACTTTTATCTAAAGTATTAATCACCTGAAATATCAAAATAATTGTAATATAATTTTTTAAACATTAAAAACTTAGATCACTCCTATGCACCAGAAGTGGGCATAGCAAACTTTTGATGTACCAGTAGTGGGCATACCAAAAGTGGGCCACCCAGATTTGTCGATTGTGCCAAAGAAAAAAGAATAAAATCATTATATATAGTAATAATAACAATACATTAACATTATACACTATAAAAAATGCAATAAAAATGACTTGATATAGGTGAAATCTTTTATTTATAGATTCTAGTCACATGAGATTTACATTTTTTCTCCAACAGCCAATTTTTTATTAAAGGTATATGCTAATTATCGATCTTTCATTTTAAGTTCTGTTTGGGGCATTATGGATATTAAATCTTGATATTTTATGTTGAATAAATCATTTATTTTTCTTTTATCATCTTGCCTCTGCAGCCAGAAAAGAGCCCTTTTAAATGGTGATGGAATATTTTTCAGTGGTCCAGCAATGCGATAGTTATTATTGTCTGCCTCGTTACAGAACCCAACTAATTCTTGAATATCAGTCTTTTCCTCAACAGTACTATAAAATATTTATTATTTAAGTAATTGGTCAGAATGTTCCATTAGCGTACCAGTAGTGAGCCATTAGTGTAACAGAAGTGGGCCATGTGGTCCACTACTGGTTCTGATAAAAATAAAGCAAATCTAATTAAATAAAAAGACTTTACAAGATGTACCCTTCTTATTAAACATCACAAAACCAGTCTATTTGAGAGAAAGCATGTGCTCCAGTACTGGTCTCCCTAGGCCCACTACTGGAGCATTTAGTAAAACATTGATCCAAAAGTGGGCCACCCTTCACTATCCATAAATTATCAATATTATTTTATTTAAAGATAGTTTATAATACATTCATCATATAATCAAATAATATCAATAACAATTCATTTTAAAAGCAAATAGAATGTATGTTAAAAAAATTGTTGAATGAAGAGTTACCTCTTAAGGAAATCACTAAGAATAAGCTAAAAATGCTTCTCTCAGAGACCAACTTCAGCAACAAACTTTCTAGCTCCTAACTAACTAGGAAATAAAGGCTGTGCCTTTGGTATTTAGTTGATAAGGGTTTCAGCCTACCAGAGGCAGATCTCTTATTTCATTGGAATGTTGGAATTTCTTGTTCTTCAACCTAAAAACTCAAGTGGCCCACTACTGGTACGTGGCCCACTACTGGAGCACTTACCTTGGTCCATTTTATTGATTTAGTAATGGGGAGGAAAAAAGGTGAGGATTATGTTCTTGTGAGATTTATGTGGCAAAAAAACTTAACCAAAATATGTTCATTCCCCCCTCCCATATTATAGATGAATGTCTAGTAAATGGTCAAGAAACCGTAATGAATCTTCCAGAACCTACGGTTTCACAAGAAAACAGGAGACTTTCAGTAATACAAAAATCTTTTAATGTGTAGTTTTCCAAATTCAATATTCGATAATTTTGCATTATATGTATGAACTAAAGCCGTGAATAAACAAATATGATACATTCTATATTTTGTGTTATTAAAAAATGCACTGTATTAATTAGGGATGTAGCGAATAGTTATTTGGCTGAATACCGAATATTCATCCAAATTTCAGGCCGAATACTAAATTTTTAAAAACATTTCACTTTTGATTGTAAATGAAATATTTTTCAAATTTTAAATGAAAATAATTTAAGATTAATAAAATTGAGTTTTTTTCATTTGTATATTTAAGCTCAACATTATGCAGTATTGTTTTGGTATTTTTTGATCCCCTCCCCTTGTAAGAAAATAAGCAAATCGAACCCCTCTATAATTCTATCAACGCAACCCCCCCCCGTTTTTCTTACAAAATGTATAACTGTATAATCATTTAAAATTTCAGGAGTTAATCTCAAATAAAACTCAACTCGGCTTAAAATGAAAAAAAAAAAGATGCAAGTTTAATTTCCTTACATTTCAAGTTTAGCTTTACAAAAACTGTTTAATTTTCTTTTGCCAAATTTAATTTTTTTTTCAAATTTAATTTTAAATTAAATTATTTGCAAGTTACAAGAGATTTCAGAAATAAAGTGATTTTAATGTTCACGTAAGCATCACTCATACTCCCTCCCCCCTTGTCACAAAATAAGAAATCAAACCCCCCCCCCCTTGGGTGCTACTAATATTTGAACGGCCCCTTTAAAAAAATATTCAATATCTATATATTTGTAATGTTTTGAAATACCTAATTCCAATAATAAGAAATGAGAAACTCCCTGAACTTGAATTTGTGTTATATTTGAAGCAACAATGGATATATCCCCTTACTTAAGTTAGATGCAGTGCTAATCGCTTCCAGAAAAACCTGAGCAGGTAGTTCCATAGCAGAGGGAGAAACTCCATTTTGGGATTGCTTCAAACAAATAGCAAAAGTCATCATTGCAGAACATGATAATGACAGTTGCTGAAAAAAATTGAATGGATAAATTAAAATTATTAGAAGTAAATTCCTTATTTTTAAAAAGAACTTCTAATAGGTTGGATGGAGTTTCCATTTTATTGGTGGAAAAAAAATATGAAAAAATTTCTTAAAGTTTGTAAATTTATCAAGAAAATATCTTTCAGTACTGCAAGCAATATATAGTGACCGTCTATTTTCTGAACCTGGTAATATATATGAAACCATATGGAACAGACTTCTATAAATAATATGCAACATTATTGAATACTCTTATGTACTCTGCAACTTGAAATTGGATAAATGTTAGATTTTTTATAATAAATGTACCAGAATATATTTCTGTGACATTCTTTATTAAATATATTTAAAACAACATTTTTTATAAATATGTTATCCTGAATTTATTCTGCTTATTATTTGTTTAGCATTTGGCCAAACAGAATATTTAGGAAAGGGCTGAATAGGCCTCATATTTAATATTCGCTACATCCGTAGTTAATTTTATGTGTATGAAACCAAACAAAATGTAATCGCTCCTGAAAATGCTGAAAAATTATTGTTCTTGCATAATAATTTCAGGCTTTACATTGATAAATATTATATGTAACTGTAATAAATACGCCTATGCAATTTAAAACTGGGTAAATGTTAGATTTTTTAATAATAAATATACTGAAATGTAATTCTGCAGTATTGTTATGCATAAGGGTTAATAAAAACAAAAATATACCATATATTTCTGAATATAAGCCGATCTATGTATATGACAAGAGTGTGTTTTTTGTTCAAAAATTTACCCAAAATTCTAAACCTGTATATAAGCTGAAATAATAATAATAAAAACAGTTATAATTTTCAAGCATTTTGTCATGAGGCCAAAAATGCTGAAAAGCAGCAGGTGCCAACGAGGGTAGTTTTAACTCTGGTAACCCTATCTTGCCCCTCACCTATGGGCAGTCCGATCTCCTAAGTTACGACGCCTCCTCTTCCTCCAAATTTCAAAACGGGTTCCCCTGCCCTGATTTCTCCAGAATGACTCCTACCCATTCTCCTCCTTCCCCATTTTGCGGCTTTTGTCTTTGTGAGAGAGGGTCACACCCCTTTATACACGATCGTATTTCAGTTTTATAACCTAGTGCTCGGAATGAATATTGGACTGGTTTAAAATCCAAACATCTCAACTACACTGCAGCGATTCTCATTGGATTTTGCCATTGACGAAGGGTTTTGGTATGATGTGCCCCAAATGCAGTAGTATGGTGTGATCATGAATGTCTTGCTTTATACAAAAAATGTTAATCTTCAGGTGATTGCGTTTGCTGAAAATTCACACTATGGCTGCGCAGCAATTCGATGTAAATGAAAAACAAGTTCTAGAGTGGAGAAAAAAGTCTTGAATTAGTGAACATGCCAAAATCCGACCTATGTTTCTTGCTATGGAGAAAAAACTCCTCTTGGCTAATGGAAAAATACTTACATTTTTTGCTAGATTAGTGGATTTGTATATAAGCCCCCCCCCCCCATAGTTTAGCTTTGGAAAAAGTTCCAAAATTCTCGGCTTATACACGTAAATATATGGTAGTTATAAAATATATTAAAGAAAGTCAGAATAAAAGGTTTTATTTTGAAAATGAATTTTTGTGTCATTGATTTTCTAAATACAGGTGACAACAAAAAAGATTTAAAGGAGATTTATATTTGTTGGGGGTAACTTTGTGACAATATTTGGAGAAAAACAAACAACATAAATGAAATAATTAGGTCTCAAGCTACTTGGTTTATCAGCTATGTGTGTGTGTGCTTGCAGAAGCTGAAAGATATTTTCTTGCTAAATTTGCATATCTTGGAATTTTTTCCCCTCTAATTAAGTGTATACTCCACCTAGCTATTAGAAGTTCTTGATCAAAATAAGAATTTACTTCTAATACTTTTAATTTATCCACTGCATTTTCTTCCATAGTTATCATTGTCATGTTCTGTGATTATGACATTTTTATTTCTGTCCCTAAATGAAGAGGGTTTCTCATTTTTTATTACTGGAATCATCATTGGAATTAAGGTATTTAAAATATTGCAAAAAAAAACCCTTAAAGGAATTAATATTTTTAAAATATATAAATAATAAAAAATCAATTTTATTAATATTTTAGTATCTTTATTTTTTCATTTAAATCATTACAATCAAATCAATTAATTTCAATCAAAGTTGAAATGTTTTTAAAAAGTGAGTATTCTGCTTGAAATTTGGCAGAATATTCAGTATTTGGCTACTTCACTATTCGTTACATCACTAGTTTTAAGATGCGTGGAAACATATTTTGCATCATTTACCAGTGGGTAATTATGAGTAGCAGTCATTCTTACTACTCTGCTTACTGTTAATTTGAGTTGTTAACTGTAACAAGATGTATCAGAGAGTCAATTAATCACTAAAAAAATCATAGCTATTCCTTTATTTAAAAATTTTTTGTGGCAACAACTTCTGTAACTATAGGCGTAGTAAAAATTATATTTGGGAGTGCTTTTTACTGAATTGAGGCATATTTCAGACATATCTTCCTATTTTAACAATTATATGTTTATTATTATCTCTTCCCCCTTTTTTGGTTAGTCTTGACCAACCAATTCAACATGGTACCATCATTAAATACTTTGCCTATTTAAAAGTTTTTAAGGGATCACTTGCCGAACAAATAATGGCAGCCATCATAATGGTTGATGAAAGGAACTAAGAGTTGGCAAAAGGGGCTATATTGTGTTCTCATGCCTTACCTTTTTTTCCTGAATAATATGTTAATGAATTTAGTGTTATCTCAATCTATTTTATTATCTCTGATAATGTTCAATATGTTTGATAAAATAAAGAACCCATTTTTGGCAACTTTAATAGGTGCTATTCCTTGAGCATAATCCCAGTTATGGCCAAGATTAATTGTTGGCTAGACTGTTTGCACCAACATTTATTGCTAATATTTGGTTTAAAGAGTTATTGCTAAGAGTTGGCAGGTTTTTGTGTGGGTTACTGTTAAGAGGATTGCACCCTATTAAAAAATTAGCATTATCAAGCAATGGTTGATAACTATCCTGGTTGTTTCAGAGGCAAATATGTCAAAGAGGACAAGAAAGCACTAGAATGGATGATATTATTAAAGATACCATTATTGTGAGTATATCACCTTTTTTATATTTATCCATTCAATCATTTTTTATTGAGAATTCTTATTTATTGCATTGCTTTACAGTACATAAAACATTTCCCCCTAAAAATTTGAATTTGTAATTTATTTTTTCAATAACTGTATAAGAATGCTAGTCATCTTTATCTGTAATAAATACTTGTACTGCTCAGGTCTGGTCTGAAAATATAGAGTACCAGACTCTTACTCAGTATTTGGTATGGATCGAATTTTGGCTGAGTATAGGTCAAGCTAGGCTGGCTGGTGGCAACTTTTCTTACTGTAGTCTGAAAAGTATTATAAAGCATTTTTATGTAAAAATTATAGACTGATTTTAAAGTGCATGGATAACTTTGTAGCTTTATATTTTTTTATAATCCTTTGGGTAAATCAATAATATATGGTTATAATTTTACTCTTTCATATGCTTTACTCTTTTCTTAAGAGAGGGGCTGGATTTTGGAAGAGAAAACAAAAACTGTTTTGGACCAGTCTTAGTGTGGTGAAATGAAATTGTAAACTTAACTTCAGGCAGAGATGAAACAAAGATAAATTTTTGAATATAGGAAATTTTTAAGCTATGTAAAGTTCTAATTTCATATTATAAAAAGAAATCAATCTTTCTGCCTATTGTGATGCTGACCAATGTATTTAGTAGCATTTCACTTTTCTGTTTTTGAATAATTTTTAAATGAATTCAATCTTTTTGTTCTCAGTAAGTCTTTAAACTAATTTTATAATTGCATTTAGATCTGGATACTTTTTTATTTGCAAAATGGGTAAACCTGGAGTTTAGGGTGCGTACTATTTTCTCGCTAATTTTCTTGGGTGCAATTTTATTTGCTGTCGCCAAACACCATTTAGGATGCACAGTGAGTTTTTTATAGGTCTCCTGTGTATTTGATGCCTACGGCACCTCAAAATGAGAGATTGAGCACGCAATGTCTTCGGCATTGCAAGTGTGCACCGGGCAAATTTTTTTAACTTAAAAAAACATCAGCAGCTTCGCTTTCAGCAATGCTGGCTCTTCGTAGCTTCGCTTTTCATTGAGAAACAAAACACACAGGGAAAGCACGAACACAGGAAAAACACAATGTCTGAAGACGATGAAACGTAGCAAGGGAACCATTGTTTTCAGAAAAAACATTCCTTGTTCGATATTTGGAAGCCATAATCAGCAACACAGAGAAAGAGAATCAGCAAATTAAATGAACAAGAATCTACAGAAGGGAAGTGAACAGTTATTGAAAAAACATCGTTTGGTAAATGATCAAGAATTCCAAATGAGGTATTATTCAAATTCGTACGCCAACCAGTCAAATCGAAGAGAGCAGACAGCGGACCAATGCAAATGAGGCGAAATTAAGGACATGCATCCTAGATCGGAAAACAAATCACTGTCAGTGCATGCACAAACAACGCCAAAAAAA
>BGPR01015184.1:0-37300 GCA_013235015.1 Araneus ventricosus
AGAATAACGCCTGCACAAAATAAACTGATTGGGACGCTGACTTATTTGCAGTCATTCTGCTATTGCGAGCAGCCTGAATGCCTTTTCCATTCATTGATTTTATTTTATTAATCAAGTTTCACTGCGCTAAGTACTGATGCAGATTTTCAAAACCCAGCTTCCTGCATGCCAGAGCTCACCTTTAGTTCCACAGGAAAGTAATTCAAATGTATAAAAAACTGATACTCATTCTAATGATATGTCTATCAAGCAGCAGATAGACCGTTTTGCTTTTATATTGCACAGCACTAAATACGATTCCAGCACTTTTCTTCCTTTGCGCCTCTTGCTCCCTGTAAATTTCTTACTTTATCCTTATACTTAAAAAATTATCACGTTCATGCTGATCTTTGAAAATGGTCCTTATCAACCTGATACATTTATTCTTTATAAAATATCTGAATGCATTACATAGAGTTGCAGAACCTGCTCTTTTCACAATATCGTATCCAAAAACAAACTTCTCTTTGGGAAATGCTGCACCCTGCAAATTAGGCTAAAAAAATCTCCAAGGGAGATATTTGCTTATAATTAAGTAAGCAAAATTAAAATATATTTCTTTATACTTGATTTTGAAATTTTACTTCTCCCAAAATAGTGGTGTTATAACTTTCTAGAACACTCTGATTCCTAGTTTACCTCACTTCCTGAGATTTACCATTTGTTCAGGCCATTTTATTAAAGCATTAAAGGCATATCACCATGCCTTAGAACTTGTAGAAAATATGAAAATTCATCTCCGCGGAAATTACTCATAAGATATATTGGGAATTCTCTGATTTGAGGTAATGCATAGTTCTTCGCTCATATAAAATTGCTTGAGGATGGAAGATACAAGAAAAGTTACGTTTGATAATCTCCTTCTCTTTCTACAAATAAAGATATTTGTCTTATCCTTTTACATTTGGTTCTTTCTACTGCATTGTTACCCTTCGATTGCTAAATCTAGTAGTGTTCGATGGGCTCATCTTATCATCTGATATAGTTTCAGTGTATTGTACGTATTGTAAAATCGGATATTTATTTTACAGGCTCATTTTCATATTATCGCAGAACTTAATTCCTATGAAGAAGAGACTTATATTCCTTTACTGACTCCTCAGGCAGATCCCCTTTGAGATCTTCACCAGAATTATGAATTATTTCAATTTAATCCAAAAAGACATCTGTATCAGGAGCCACCTCATATGAACTCCGTTATCTTGCATTGATGTCAAGATATCTGATTCTGCATGATATCTGCAAGATACAATCTTCCCCATCACTCAGAGTTTGTATTCTATTCCTGCTAGAAATTTTAAATTTATGGGCACATGCCGCAAGCTACCATATACCCCAGCACGTTTTCCTTGCCGATGCTGATTTGATAAGTACAAAAGATATCCCTGATAAGTTTCACCATTTTTGCGTGCCTATAGGTACCGGGAATCCACCGCGGCATATACAATACGCGATGGTGCCACCGGAATGAAGAGATGATGATGATTTTCCAGTTGATATATCGCCTATAGGTCAGGGCATTGCGCCACTGAAGGCAGTTCTAGATTTATTAGAGATTGCAGTGAGGCCGCGGCGAAACGACTCTTTATAAACGCTTGATTGCACCAGTGCACTCGTACTGTACTTGCTGGGTACGCGCCTTTGATAATCGAGCAGAGTACCTGATCCTGGCGGCGTTGTTCCTGAGTGGTCCCGCTTAAGCAGGCACCTTTCCATTAAATTTTTTTCTATGCCATGAAAACTGAAAAAAAAATGCGCACTTGTTTTGGAAACGGCTTCAATATCTGGCGTTCCGCTGGTACGGTTTGGCGATTCCTGGCTGGATGCGGCTTTATGTCTTCCGAAAATAAGTTCTGAGAGCTGGTAGCAATTACGGAATAGAAGCGATTCCGCGCCAAAGTCGGTACTATATTCTGGCAGCGCCTACGTAAATGAGATTGGCATTCGAAAGCGCCATTACCATTCTGCTACTGGAAAGCTCTGCTGTATTTCCATCCGGAATCTGACGGTAATCTGCTCTGGATTTGATTTCTTTAGCCTCCGGTCGGCGCGTCTCGCTGGTAAATGAGTGGCGAAGCGTTAAATTCGTTTGTTTCGGATGTACATGGAAAATAGTCAATGCAGCACATTTTACAGTCCTATGACGGCTACAAAATGTATCATCTGGTGATGACCTGCCAGGAGTATTGTCTTTACCGTTGATGTACAAGGAGAAAGACATGGCAGGATTCGCCATGTGTAAAATGATATGCTTCCCTATTTGAAATGTAATTGTCACCACTTCAACTTCTAATTTCCTAACAAACAAAAACCAGCGATTAGTGTTGATTTTAAGTATGGATTCTGGAATTTTCGCATAATACGGTCTGATACTTATTCTTTATTTTCATAATTAAAATTATGGATGTATACGTCAGGTGCACTGATGCTTCTTCATAATATCTTACATCTGAAGATCTCTGATATAAGATACTAAGTTTAAAATGTTTTCGAAAATATTTAAATCTGATTTAAATGATTCGTTTGGTTTGCAATATATTTTCTGTACATTATTCTCTGCTCTTTATATGGTAATATTACCAAATTTTGTACTATTGCTGTAGCATTTCAAAATGCTTATCATGTAGTTTAATTTTATAAAATATGCATTATTTTTATTTTTCCGAACTTTGATAGATTAATTCCCGAATTAGATGACTGTCATAAAAATTAAATGACGAAAAATAATCGGCAATAATGATGAACAAGTATTTGGATTCGTCTGAAGATTGTACTGGTAGTGGATACCATATATCTAAGCGGTCCCTTTCCATAGCACAATATGTCGAAATTTCATTGATTCTTTAAGCGATGCCACATTAGCTTTCGCAATGGTTTAACTATGTCACATTTGAACTTCACCCGACACAAATTATGAAACCGAAAAATCCTTTCGAACTTTAACCTTCTGAGAGACAAATGGTCTGAGCAAACCGTCTCAAAAATATATCTCTGCTTGGCAATGGGTTCCTTTAAGAAATATCCCCCGTCACACAAGAGGAGTTTGAAAAACAAACGCCTGAATTTCCCCCCCCTTCATTGCTATCTGCGGGACGTCTCATTATCCCATCGGGAAGAGTCGTCCCCCGTTTCTTATCGCTAGAAGATCCCCCTTCCCAGAGCCAGCCGGAGGGTAGTGTGAACGGTGCGATAGCGCAAGGTCTCGTGCCACTGACTGATTTTGTAAAATGAAAATTATTTCTGTTTCTCAAATCCAAGTATAAATAACTTTGAATATAATTATATAATTTCTGCACATTTTACGCAAGGTTGGGTTCTTTAAAGTCATGAAAAACTTAGAATTTCTTACAAGCTGCACATAAACTGTTACAAACTGAGAAACATTATTGACAGAGAATATGAAAAAATAACTGAAAACGAAACATAACGTTTAACCTGTGTTTGTGTATGAATAGTGGCTATAATTTTATAAAGTGGCTATTTTTTATATTTAGTTGAAAAGGAAACAATGAATTTGGTTAAGAAAGCTAAGCATTTCACAATTTTGTTAGATTGCACTCCAGGCTTGAGCCATCAAGAACAATTGTTTGTTAGTTTAAGATGTAGATTACTCTGAAAGCAAATATACAAGCAGGGCCAGTTTAAGTCCTAAACGGGCCTATAGGCAATACAAGTTTCAATTTCTTTCTTACTGAGATTGAAAACCAAATATTTTTCATTGTTTTTCATACAAGCAAATATTAAGACTGACTGAAATTAAAAAGAAGTTTATTTAATTTGACGATCACATTCAGGAGAGTGGTTTGAATATCTCAGAAATAAAAAAAACTAAAATTTAAAGTAATTTTTTTTAATGAGTGATGAAAAAATTGCAAAACTTTTTTACGCAGTCTAAATAATCTAATATAAAATTTCTAGGGATATTTTGGAGCCAGAAAAACGATAAAACAAACTAGATCACACTGATCTTTTCGCTAAATTAAAAACATGAGGAAAAAACCCCTATGAATAATGTTCTAAATTTTAAACAATACTTGATTTCAATTTAAATAAATTCCAGTATACGGCTCTTGCAAATTAAAAGAAAATACTAAATTAAATTACCTTGAAAATAATGGATAAAATATCATAAGGCATTGGAAGCCTCCAACGATATTGGGTCCCTAGGCTGTTACCTACTTTACCTATTTGATAATCTGGGCCTGTTTGCAAAAACGATTTCTGTTGAAACGGCAAAAGACTTGACAGGAAAACATTGTTGACTAAAAATATCGTGAATCGGAATTCATACTATCTACTTTTAAGAACTGCAAATAAAATAGTTGAGTATTTAGTTGAAGGCGAAACCTGAATTTAAGAATTAAAGAACTGGATGGAAAAAAAGCAATTTTTCTTTGAAGCAACCGATCAGTCTATTTCACCTGTCAATTATCTATTTTCTTGTCATAATGAATAGTGCAATTTTTTCTTTTCAGAAAAGATCGAAATTTATCATCAGCAAAATGTGTCATATGGATATTTATCTAATTAGGAAAATATTAACAAACTTTCTGAAGACGATCTTCTTAAATGTTGCAAAGACTTAAATGCAACTTTGCAATGCGATATTGATTTATTGAATGAAATCGAAATTTGTCATCGAGTTTTACCATTCAGCGACTCAGTAGTACAATATTTATTTAAAAATAATTTATTTAAATTTTATTCAAATTTTGTGACTGTTCCAAAAAATACATTAACCTTACCAATTACAATTGTTTCTGCAGAAATATCTTTCTCATGATTGAAAATAATAAAAAAAATTTCTCGAGTTCTAGAATTTATTAAGAACGATTCAATTTCTTAGCCATGATATATGTCAAGTCCGATTGAGCTATAAAATTAAATTGTGATTATAATATCAACGAATTTGCTATAATGAATGTAAGAAAATGAAACAAAAATAACGTATTGTTTGTTATCTTATTCTAGCAAGTCGCAGTTCAAATTGTATTTTATGAGTTCATGAAGCAATTATTTTTATTATTCGAATTGTGAACAGTTCTAAATGTGATTGAAATGTTAACTTTTTAAAAATTATTTTAGTTATGTATCATTTTTATGTATTCCTTAAGTTCTTAATATACCAATTTGTGCAATAAATAACAAAATGTAATAATTTTTTTATTCTGGGTAAGAAATTATATCTCGGTTTCTAGTCCTATTTCTAAAAATTAGGACTAGAAACCCAGTCAGAACTTATTACATTTTCTTCTATATGGTTTTTTCTTTGAAAAATTGGCAGAATAATAAAATAACTGAAATCTGTTATTTATTTCAAATTATTCATGCGTTTTCAGGAATAAACACCTTCTCAAGGTATTACGCGGAATGTTTGCTAAAATTGCTGAGATAAGCAATTTAGAGGTTCATTCAGGGGTAACTCTTCACAAGCATTTTTTTTTGTTTATGGAAAGAAAAGCTTATATGCATTTCGACGCCATAATAAGAATCTGAGAAAGATTTTCTTCCTCAAGTTTACGAAAAGCTGCATGAAAATTTCTCTACCTTGCTATTTGTTTTAACGATAAGGAATTCAGTTGTTGCCGCAAACGTTCCTTCTTACCACCTGCGAGCCCGTCTATTGTAAAGCTTATCACCACGAATCTGTCACTGTCAACCAAGGCATCAATGGAGGGGAAAGCAGAGGCGAGAAATCACGTATTTGTCTCTTACGACTGTAAAATTCAGACCAGTAAAAACCTGTTGTTAACATCCTCAATGCGACCGAAATAGAAGAAAAACACGGTTCTACGGAAGCCGGAGTAGATTTGCTTTACGTAAAAAACCGTTTGCGGTGCTCAGAGGTTTATCAATGCCTGAAAATCGTAATGTTTATATCTACAGTGTCGAAACATTGTATGCCTTTTTCTTCTTTTAACCGGCAGCAAGAATTTAGTACAGAAAATTAACCCCTCAAAGAAAAACTCCCAGATTCACAGTAGCTGTTGTAAAGGTCATTTACTTGCTGACCACAGGTATTTCAAGAATTTCTCCTCATTTGTTTTCGCAAGCCGATAATGCTGGATGATAAATAGAACAGATGGATTGAGATAATTTATCGCTATTCGAATTACAAATATGAAATGGAAAGACTAGCAACGCTATTATCTGAAATATCAACTAATTAAGAATCGATTACTGACGAAAATAAAGAAATTGATAATGTTGAACTATGGATCATAAGTCGAATTCTGAAAGGAATTAGACAATTGATCCTATATTTTTGAATTTAGAAGTCTGGAGTTAAAATGTTGTAGTAAAAGGTAAGATGACTTCAATTAAAAAATAGTGTAAAATGGAACTTCTCAAAAATATGAGAACTTTCACACAACATCGTTATAAGATTAATCGAGTATTTTGATGAAGCAAAAATTGCATAATGGGTTCAAACTTCTTGGAAATGTTTATCGAGGAGACAGAAATGTACTATTATCTATGTACAGACGAATTCAGTTAATTTTGGAAGGTAAAGTCAATCTTTTCATAAATACTTTGGAAGTACAAGCAATCATCGATCTTCTTCATTTAAATGCACAGCCCAGAAGAGATTTTTCCGAAAATAATTTTTCTAATACTTCATACTCTGTACACCATCACCACAAATGTTTCCTATTAAAAAAATGTAATTTCCAATGCGTTTTGTTATGGAAGCAGGATCTAGAGCCTATGAAACCCGACGGCATTTGGGCAGGGTGATACAGTATAAAAGTTATGGTAATGAATCAGGGCGGCAGTTATTTAAACTTTTCTTTTGGAGATGGCCAGTTTCGCAGCAATCTCAAATGCAAAAAAACGCGTAAATTTGATTGAAAACACAAAACATAATTTTTGCAAAATATTATTTGAAAAAGTGGTAAATATTTTTACCATAAATAGAGATTCAATCGGAAAAAAACCATATTCTCATAGCCACATTTTCTGTAAGGTCGCACTAAATATTCTCTATATCTTCCTTCAGAATTTTCTTCCCACTATTCCGTCCTTGAACTTCTGATTGTAAAATATTTCTGCATAAAATCTATTTGTTAATACTCTCCCAATTTAGTTCAGAATACATCGTCTGTAATTTTGTACAATATGAAAGAGTTTTAAAGGGTTCACGATTTATCCTGGAATCACGACTCCGAGCTTTCTGGTCGTGACATTCTTCCTTCTCTTCACAACTAATTATCTCTCACCTGTCAGAACTATGAAGAGTCTCTCCTTTCACCAATATTTTATTATTTTGCTTCGTTCGAAAAAAATTATTTGTCGGGACGAATTTGAAATGCTGTCTTGCTGGTTGTTTTATGAAAATGCTGCTGGTTTTTATCCAATCATAATCCAGATAATCTCTCTCTAACTTTTAAAATGTCCCATTTTTGGAAAGAATTTATTCTCATTTTTGTCTCTCACGACGAACTCATTTTTATTTTTATATTCTTTTCAATTCGTGCAAGCACGCGATCTAGTTGAACAAAAGAATGTTCTGTATTGGGAACTCTAACTTCTTAAGTTGCTTGGGGGTTGCTCGGCCAACACCATTAAAGCAGAATCATCAGTGTGGTGTTATTGCTTCGGCCTACACACCTATCAGCCATACATATCAGGACCTTAAAAAAAATTGGCTCTGGTGTTAAATAGGTTTTTGAAGTACCAGACAAAATATATGGGGGACATCAACAATCTTTCTGATTCGAATTCAGCTACGCCCACAGTCTCGAAATGACTTTCTTTGTCTTATCAAAACATACGTGGTCATCGCACTAAAAACTTCTGATATTTTCAGTTCTGTGGTTCTGACGATCAAGATGTTATTTCAATTACCGAGACATGACATTCTGAATATATGGATTCCTTGAAACTTCTTGACGATAGATACCTGGTATTCCGAAGGGACCGTGGTTCCTCATCTAATTATTGCAGATTTGGTGGAGGTTTTCTTATAGCTATCAAAAAGTGTTTTTCTCCTTGTATTTTGTATTTTCCAGATTGCATCTCGAGGCTGTCTGGATTTCAATTAAATTAAATCACAACTAAAAAAATGCTTGTTTATGTTGTTTATTTTCCACCTTACTCTCGTTACTACATGTATGTAGAATTTTTTAATTCTTTTGAAAAATTTAGATTTGTTGATTATATGTTCATCTGTGGTGATTTGAATTTATCTATATATGTAGAGTTTGGTGATTACAGAACCCTCTATGTAATGATTGTAAATGAAATATCCAATTTTATGAATCTTTATAGTTTAGGATAATTTAACAATTCTTTTAATTGTAATAATACATTTCTTGGTTTTATTTTAACTGATATTGATTTTAGTCATATATCTGTCTGGTACAGTGATAATCCTTTGATTCCCGAGGACAAACATCGCCCTGCCCTGTCAGTTTCCATATGTTTTTATGTTGTCCACATCAATAAGATTAATGTGACTATCCTCCCTTCTCACACTCAATTGAAACTAGGAGATTATTAGAAAGGAAATCCTTGGTCCGTAGGTTAGCTTAAAAAGGTGAAAACCCTCCTTCAGCTTATGAATATAGCACTTTACGCTCTTCTGTTAAGTATAATATTCAAAAGGATAATAAAAAGTATCTGTATCTCACGAAAAATAATCGAATCCTAAAAAAGTTTAGTTTTATTTTAAAAATAAAAACATAAATTCACCTAAAAGTTTATACTAAAATAACGTACGTCAAGAAAATGATGGCAATATAGCAAAAGCGTTTGCTTTTTAAATTTGTTCTCAAACTTACCACAAACTACGAAAAAAATGACGAGTTCAAGAGCAACTGTGTCGGAAATCTTGTGAAATTCGACAGCGGTATTTATGATGATGTGCTATCAGGGAGTTAAAATCGTCTCTAACTGTTGGTGTGGATAAAATTCCTTCTTTTATTACTAAGGGATGCGCAGAGTTTTTCATTTATCCTCTTCTTATTTTGTGCAACTTGTCGTTGAGAACAAATGTATTCCCTCAGATCTGGAAGCAAACAACGATTATTTCCGTTTTTATAAAAAAGGTGATGCACAGGATTGTAAAAATTATCGACTCATTACTATTTTACGTACTATGTCTAAGATTTTAGAAGTGTAATCTATAAAAGACTTTTTCATCAAGTTTAAAACCTAATTACTTCATCTCAACACGGGTTCATTCCCAAATGCTCATCATCCTCTAATTTAATCTGCTTGACAAATAAGAATATTTTTTCATTTGAAATTGATTCACAACTTGATGTCATTTACACCGATTTTTCTAAGGTCTTTGACTCTATGGATGTGTGTGTGTGTCGGCATTCTTTTAAATAAGTTACATGGTATTGATTTTCATGTAAACCTGACTGATTGGCTTCATTCTTTTTTTATGTGATCGGTCAATCTATGTTTTCTTTAATTATGCTGTTTCACCTAAGTTTTCTAGAAATTTCAATGTCCCACAGGGCTCTAATCTTGCACTTATGCTTTTAATTTTATTCATTAATAACCTTACATGTGTTTTTTAATACTCTGAGTTTCTTTTATTTGCTAACGAATTGAAATTGTTTTGTTCAATACGTTCCAATTTAGACGCTGTTCTTTCACAAAGAGATCTTGCTGATCTTTTTAAGTGGTGCACAGACAACAAGTTACACCTGAACATTCAAAAATGCAGTATTCTTAGTAGTAGGGGATATTCGGGTAAGACAGCGAAGAGTGTAAGATGACTAATTGGATTTTTCTCAAAAATTGCCGTTGATAAATGACCCGATTCTGCATCATCAGAGACCTATAGCAACTAGCTACCCGTGTTACACCAAAAGAGTCCACCCGGTTGTTAGTGTGATTTACAGTAAGCGGTATTGTGGTTTTGAGTTGTTCTTACCCAAATTTTGGTTGTTGTTTGTTAAGGGATAGCTTTCGAGGAGTAAATATTTTTAGTTTAAATATGTGATATTCGTAAAGAGCTGATTAAAAAGTGTTCAATGATGTGTTACTTTAATTTTTCGATGAGCTAATGTCTTTCAATGTTTTGTTTAAATAAAAATGTGAACTCCGGTAAGTTGACGAATTGGCTGGAGGGTAAGATGACGAACCTCTAAACGCTCATTCATGAGCTCGTCCTGCTACATGCCCTTCATGCACCTTACTAGAACGCCCGTGAAAAATGAGCATCTCAGTAGAAAAGTAAAAAGAGTAAATACAAGATAAATCAAAACTGTGACAGTTGAAAGTGTCTGAAGTTAATAAAACTAAACGCAATAAACTTGCTAAAAATTCTACAGAAAAAGAAGAAAGTAGCTAAGCGATACCTCGACTTATAATTATCTGAATCTGAAGACTCAACTCATTCAGTTGAATTTCCCTTACTTGACACTGATGACAATCTGGACACAGAGAACCTCGATAATGAAGAATGCGTCATTTGCTGTGAGCAAATCAAAACGAAATTGGGATTCCAATATTTTGTGTGTTAGTTCTGGCCCCATTCACCTGTCTGGGACAAACTCCAAGCCCATGGCGATAATATTTTTGTTGTTATTCATTTCATTTCTTAAGGTTTGTATCTAATATTTCGATTGATTTTAATTTCATACGCTTTAGGCAGTTACTTTAGTCCGATTATGCTTGTTTTCTGTTATGTGCAATATGTTGTGATGAAGATATGAATACTCTTAATAACTTTAGTACTTAACTTCAGAGAATTTCTAAAAAGTATAATAATAAATGAAAAACAGACTAGTTTCGCCACTTATTAGAAATTTCAAGGCTCAAGCCTTAGCGGTAGGTAGCATTGACATTAATTAATTTTTTTACAAATTTAATTTCTCACAAATTCGCAAATTTTCTCGCTGTAGACCGATACGATTTTTTTTATTGGTTGTATGTATAGCGGTACGACCCACCCTACCTCAGACACGACTGACATTTTGATAATATGAATTATTTAAAAAACTGGAATTAATCAGCAAAAGTAAAATTAGTTTTATAATCATCAGTCACAAGATTCCCTAAAAGCCTTAAAATTTCCTTTGCAGATGAAAAAAAATATTTTGTTCCCTAGTGTTATTGGATGCAAATTATTTTGAAGCGATGTAAATATGGTTTTTGAAACCCTTTTTAAAAGAAAGCACTAGGTGGTCACAATTTGAGAACAAGTGTTTGGATTTAGAGATCAACATTTAAATATTTTCAGAAAAGACTGTTTTTCCTTACTCTGAATTAAAGGAAGTAACAAAGAAAACAATCTTTCTTATATCTTTAAATAGGAAACATGTTTGGCAACTATTTGCTATGATGATTTTTTAAAAATAGTTTAAAAGTAAGTTTAGGGAATATTTTTCTGTTCTTGACCAAAACAAACAGTTGCCTAAATTGAACCTTTTAAATCAATATTACTATAGTCTCGAACTAGAGGAATAGCCAAAAAGCAGTTATAATCACTGATATTCGTCATAAATTGGAAGTGAATAAGCCAAAGCAAACATAAAAGAAATCACAAAAGGACATTAATGGAATCGAATGCTAGTTCAAAAAGAGCAAAGTATGGAAAAAAGAAAAAATGAACTGAAATAGTGCATAAAATGCATACATTGTGAGCTGATGGGAATTTGAGAATCAATAAATATTTTTGTTCACGTTTCTCATAAAGAAATTGGTTGCCAAAACTGGGAAATCATTGGTCCAATTTGGGAAGGCAGTTTCCTTAATTGGACCGATGACATAATTTTATAGCTGGTTTTTCCCCCTGCATTAAATTTTATTTCATAAAAAAAATAATTACATACTTTTGAAGATAATTATACTACAAAAATTTACCTACTTGTTTTTATTTAAAATTATTTTCTATCACTGAACATTAAACGCTGTCCAGGTGATCCAAATTCTTCTATCTTCCCCTATTATATATCTGTAAATTCTGAATGAATGATATTTTGGTTGTTATGCGTACAAAAATCCCGACTGCTTCATTACGTTTCAGAATCACCACACTAGAATATTTTTTTTAACAGACTATGAAATTTGGATTTACTTTATCAGCTTGAGACAAAGTAGTAAATAAACATTGGGTTACAAACGGATAATATGCTCTCTAAAATTCGTAAATCGCTCCTTCAGTTGGAAAGATTAGAGCCAAAGTCCTTCAAGAAATTTGAAAAAAGGGAAAACAATCCCCAGCCTATATTATGATTTTTCCCTGCATTATTTATTCATAGAATTAATAGAAAAAAATCTCATTTAGCATAAAACAAGATTCTTTTTAAACCACGATTTGCACCAGCTCACAGTTCTGTAAAATGAAGGTCACCAGAAGCAGATCACATGATTTTCGCTATCAAGCTCTTCCGCATGCTTCCTGTTTCCGAGATTTGGGTACTTCGGATTACAACTTCTTCCCACATATGAGAAAATGGCTGACTGGAATGTAATTTGCATCGAACGATGAGGTGACTGCCGGAACAACCGCTTGCTATGGAAAGTTAAATAAATCATGCAACATGGATGAAGTAGAAAGCCTCGATTATTAATGGAAGAAGTGTATAAACTTAAAGGAAGACTTCGCTTAAAAATAAATATTGATTATCCCGAAATGTATTTCATTTTTGTATTTAACTATTTGAAAGCCCTTTCGAACAACCGTCGTATTGGATATAATTCTTACAAGAAAAGTTATTACATATCGTGTTATCTGCGAAACTAAACTTAAACTTCGATCGGACGCGCTATAATTTTTTACACGAGCAGCCGAGGGTCGTACCTTTTACGACACAATAATTTAATTCATATTTACTGTTGCAGTTGTAAGTTATTTCATAGTAGTAATGAGAGACACGTAAGAAAACAAATTTTTTTCATCAAGAATGAAAATTAATTTTAGTATTATTTGAAAAATATAAAATTATACTGAAATCAGAGAGGGTAATGAGATTTAATAATATTATTTCATATAAAATATATTAAGCAATATATAATAAAAAATATTATAATGCAAGCTAAGTTTGTACAACAAAGACTCTCCTCTTAGTTTCTAATCATTGTCTTTGCATTCGAATGATGAACTTTTGCTAGATAGTGAGGCTTACAAGTTTACTATATATATTGCAGCTGCGGCATTTCTTGGATATTGCTGACTGTTTTCTTTCTTTCAAACTCAAACCACAAGCTCTTCTTCTCATTGCTGGTTGCTGTTCACTTGATTTTTCAGGCTGTGATGTATAATTTAGACTTAAAGACATGTAATGTCATATGGATATGATAAAAATTTTTGGGATCGAGTATTGAGGTGCTTTTTCATAAGACTGAGGACTAAGTTTTTCAAGAAAGTTCTTCGGCTTGGTGGATTATTAGCAGGCTTATTACATATTAAATATTCTTTGGCAATGTAAATTGAAATATTAAATCGCCATAATTCGCACTAGATATATAATTACCAAACTGAAAAGTTAAGACGTGAAAAAATTAATTACAAGAGCGGAAGCTAGGCAAAAAGTTTACGACAGAAGCATAAAACAGTATAACACATTGAAACTCGGATAAACCCGGATAATCCTGAAGGTCTTATGAAGGAATAGCGATGATCTTCAGACAGTTTTGACTTCGAATTTGAGAACAGAGTATGAAAAATCCCGTTTGTCGTAAAATTTTCTCAGGCACGCCCGCTTTGAATGTTTATAATTGTATGATTTTTTCCATTCCAAAATTTTCTTAATACTGCAGCCCAAAGCTGGAGTCTTTATTTTATAAGGTATTCTAACGACTTGACGAAATTTTGAATTGGGATTTAAGTATAAAACCAATAATTTGAAATGAGATTAAATAGTTAAGATAGATATTTTTCAATTAAGTTAGTTATTACTGTTTAGTTATAACTGATGCAATAACACTTTTCATACTAATTTAGGCTGCCTAATTGCTATTGAATAATATTTTCATACAGTTTTGTTTAGGAACTATATAGCTTAATAAAGCTAAATTAACTTTTCTGTGAATATAACAAAAGAGTAAATTTTAATGATTTAAACAAATAATAAACTATGAAACATGCAAAATCACTGCAACTTTTTTCGAAGAGAGAAAAAAAAGGAAAATGATACTCACTTTTGAGAGTTTTTTTGGGTTAGAGGTTTTCCCGCTGTATAGCTGAAATCCACCTTGACTTGGTTTGGGGAACTCTTGGGAAGCGACAAAACGACACAGGAGAAGCATTTTTGTAGTTTGCAAAGCAAATAAATTCGCAGAATTTTTATGTTTGCGTGTTTCTGTGGCTTTTTTTGTTGTTTCCTTAAATTACACACAATAAGATGTACATTTAAAAATTCAAAAACGTTGTTGTTAACAGACTAGTGATGTCATGCTTAAATTAAAGCCACGCCCCTGATATCAGCATTCGAACTGTATGAACCTTCGACCAATTGCTGATGGCCTTCACTTGCTGTTGTCAGAAGATTCAGCAGAATTAGTTGCACGGCTTTTTCTTTCGGAGGTATCAGCTGGCCATTCCTTTTGTACTATAGTGTCTTCTACAAAAAAATGGTACACGAGGCGAGCAATGTGATGTTGGGCATTATATGCTCGCAAAATTAAGATATTGTCAATTGCGCTAGCATGTGAAGGAACAAAAGATCTAGTTTATCCTTTCAATATCTTTGAGCATTGAGAGTTTCGTGTGGTAACAGATGCAGGTCTCTGGGCACTTCAAGATACTCCTCCCCATACAAAAGCAAACAGTCGGATCCAGTTTGTCCTCCAACTGTCTTTGAGCATTAAATCTTCCATGTGGCAACAGATGCAGGTCTCTACGTTCGCTTCAAAATACTCCTCCCCATATAAGAACAAACACTAGGATCCAGTTTCTCGTCTCAATATCTTTGAGCATTGAGAGTTCGGTGTAGCAACAGATGACTGTCTGTGCGCTCACCTCAAGTTACTCGTCCCCATACAAGAACACTACCTCTTACATAATTGTCGGAAATGTCGACATTAAGCTCTCTTGACTGTAATTGACCTGCTTCTGGTCGGCCTATTGCGCTATATTGAAATTATGCTCGCAAATGTCACCTAGAACTCCTTTTTACACTTTTCCAATTTTGAAAATGTTTAACCCTTTGCGGTCGTATTAAGTTTACACATAGGTGTGAAGCTGGTCGGAACTAATGCTCATTGAACGTATGCGTAATATGCGATATTATGAAGAAAAACACAATTTATTAATTCATTTTTACACTTCAGATATTTAAAACACAGTAATATGTTTTTAATTTTTTGTAATAATTATAGTTTATATTCCTCCATCGGGTGGTAGCTTTCAAAGCAGTCTCCAATATGAAGCCCTATTTTTCGAGAACATATGTCTCAAAAATAATTAGTTTGCCGTCTTCCGCCCTCAATATGCTACTTTCATTTTCACGGTACACTTCTTTCTGTAACCTCCCGGTTGCAATTTAAAATTATTTTTAAAAAAATATTTTAACAAGAGAAAAAGCGTAATTACACTAAAACGTAATTTGTAAAATAATATTTCAAATTCTAAGTATATCCGAACCTTGATCACTTAGTAAAAGATCATTACGGTTCTTTGATGTGGTGGCTGAGAGCAGACATACGACTGGAACGAAAAAAATATTTTGTGGATGAGAGTAGACGACCGGAAAGGGGTAATAAGGGTTCTTACTTTTATTTGTAATATATCCAAATTTCAAGAATATCGAATTACTTTTCGCCATTTATCTCCCGATTTTCAACTTTTCTGCTTAAACTTTTGAAGCATGTCTCACTTATCTATTTAGAAACATGATTTATATATATAAACCCAAAAAAGTGTTATTCTTGTGAAGGTACAAATAAAATTTCTTAACCCTCTGAGTGTTTCACACGTATTTCTACGTTGACCTTGGACTACCCCTTAAACGTACAACACGCATTTCAACGTGTTTTCGGAAACACGCCGAAATCGGTTTGCACTGAATATTACGTTCATTGTGAACTGTCTCTAAAGAGTGACAAACGTATTTTTCGAATTTCTTACCCCTCTCTTGGTTTGTCATCTTGATTGATTATCTCGGGAGAGCAACGGTCAGCACAATGAAGACTGATAAGGATGTACTTACTGCAAATTAGGGATGTCACAGGATCCGAGACCCCACACTGCTCTGTGGTTTGGTGAATTTTAATTCTATTTGCATTGAGGTTATCTTTCAGTAAGAAATGCGGTGTCGGATTTTTTTTCGTATAGTGTGTGTCGGAATTTGAAATCGCGTTAAGGATTAGTTCGGTTTAATGTCAGCCTGGTTTGATGTTGTATTATGTTTCAAGTGCTATTCTTTTAATACAATTTATTTGATATAAGATTTTTTCAATGCCTCAGTGTTTTAAAGATCCATCTCGAATGGTTACGTAAAATAGATATTGTGGTTTAAGTAAAATAGATTTTGTTCTAATACCGCATTCAAACATAAAAAAATTGAAAGCCTGGAGGGTTGATAAGAAAATCTTCTATTTATATATAGTTGAACAGTGTTCTTGAATCAACACATTTTACCTGCATTCAACTAGTTTTATGATATTAATGTAAATTTCTTTCATATTAATAATCTCCATCTAGTCATTTTCCTTTATAAAGGTAGAGTAAAATTAAATTTTTGTCAAAACATAGCGCACATTTTAAGGTATATGAAAATGATACGTTATTTTTATTGTTTTATCTTTCGGCTCAAATCGAAAATTTCAGTTTTACAATGATTATTTCATTATATAGATTTGATTTTCACTAAAAAATTAATTTTCAGGTTTAAGTATAATTTTTTAAAACTAGAACAGATTTTAACTTCATTATTACACTACTTAGAAAAATATCTTTTAAATTTATAAAAATTACAATGAAAGAATTCATTCCGAAAAATAATTATTATTTTATCAAATAATTATTAGTTAGAAATTTATTTTTAGGTCATTCTTAACTGAAATAATATAACGTACATGGAAACAAATGTTAAAGAAAGTGGAAGAAAATTTTATTTTTAAAATTGTAAAATATTTTCTTTTTGTTAACGGCAGGAGAAAATATAGTTTAGATGAAAACGTTAAGAACAATATTGACTAAATTTGATGTTTGGGTGTGTGATTTTATCAGGCTTTTAATAATCTTATTATGAGACTGATAATATCTGCAGCCTAACTGTCTTACGTTTATTTCAATAATCAATGAAAATGTTTATTTCTTGCTTAAAATAAAAGAAGACAAAAATATTTCTCAGAAAATATTAATACGAACTTCAAAAATAATGTATTTGCACATTAGTTCCTTGAAGCACAGTATTTTTTCTGATGTGATTTTAAGCATTCTTCTATAAATGATTAAATTTATATAGCTAAATTGAATTGCTTTCGGTAAATGCAATGCCAACTGCAAGTTAGAATTTCATTAATACTCTGAGAAAATAAATCCACTAATATATGTTACAAACATTTTATACATCCAGATTCACTAATAACAACTTTTAAGGCAGTTCTTGCAAAAATAATAGCAGTTTCTGGCTTTCGATTATTTCAAAATATTACCGTAGCATGTCAGATGATGTGTTTTATCACAATATCTTATGTGAGCTTGCTGTAATTTGTGAGGTGTATTTTTTTATAAAATTCTGATTTATCTGCACCATTTTCTTCATTCTGAACTTTAATAAATAATATTTCAATTGTAAATAAAATATTTATTTTCTATGTGTTTTGAGATTTATTAATTGTATATACATTTTTATTTTATTTTACTTATTTGACGAGTAAAGGGTCAGTTTTAAGCTTGTTAAATTTACTTTACATTTTCGAAAAGAATGGTGCGGTACGAAACGGTCCCCGAAATTTTTTGAATTCCTCTCCGAAAATGGCCAAGACATCTATGAAGTGTCACTATTTTGTCATCAATTAACAATTTTTACCAATGCAACTGATCTTAAAGAGCGCGGGAATTTTGTCAGACGTATTTCTTCAGTGAATCAATCATCATATACCCAGTGGCGGATTTTGTCAGTATGGGGACACAGTTGCAATATAGCTTTGAGGCCCCCTCCCCCGACCAATGTCGAAAATTCATTTTCGGTTGAGTCCCCCCTAGATGCCCGAGGCGAGCACCTCTAACGCCTGTGCGAAAAACCGCCACTGCATATACCAGTCCTCTGCTACGACCTTTCTCAAACCGATACCCCCCTATCTGTTTGCGTCACATGTTTTTCACGTACAGATAGAAATAACCATATGTTAAAAACACTATATCGGGAGACATCGTTATATACTGCTGATACTAATCCTATTAAGAGTCTGATATTATCTGCAGCTCAGTTGTGTAGAGATTATTTCATTTATTATTGAAATTTTATATTTCTTCCTTAAAATGAAAGAACACAAAACTATTTCTAAGAAAATATTAATTCTTACTTCAGAGATACTGTATTTATGCATTGGCTCCTTGAAGCATTATAGTTTTGCTGATTTGCTATTAAGCATTCTTCAATATGTGATCAAATCTAAATGCTCAAATTCCAATGCTTTTGGTAAATCTTATACCAATTCTGAGGAGAATTTTAATAAATGCTATGAACAAGAATCCACTAATATGTGTTACAAACCTTTGATACATCCGATATTAACAAGTTTAAAGACAGTACTTCCAAAAATAATAGCAGTCACAGGCATTGAATAATTTACCATCACATACTATATGTGTTTTATAGAAATATCTTGCATGTGTGTGCCTTTGCTGTAATTTGTAAAGTAATAATAGTGTAATTTTTTATATAATTCACATTTATCTACACGTTTTCATTTTCATTCTCAACTTTAATGGATAATTATAAGCAGATTAATGCAGACCTTCATTTGTAACTTTGTATATGTGCAGTCAGATGTAATGGAATATGTATTTACTCATTTTATTATTTTTGTGTAGAATTTGTAGCTTTCAATTGCATCCTTTGATGAACATTTGTTTGTAAAATCCAGTTTAACCCTTTATAGTTCTCTGGTATAAATAGTTACCACCTACGAAAGATTTTTTCTGATGTCTCGAAACATTATTGTTAAATGATAAATAGTTTAATTGGATGCTTAACATTCCATTGAGCTAAAATAATAACCTAGATAAACATTAATTTTATAGTTTAATCGTAATTAAATTCAAAAGTGGTAAGTATGCTTACCAATGCCCGTTCACGGCTTCAGTGTTTTCATAAGGAAATCATGTTACAGCATATGTCATTAAATTTCAACTCACGGAAATTTTTCAGAAGTAAAACGAAGTCGTATTTTGTTCCTTATATCTAACACATTCTTATATTTAAATATCAGCATTTGTTACTTAATTTATTTAATTTAAATTCAACTTTCATTTTTAAAATTCAACAAAAACTGTTGATGCAGGAGGAGTTTCTATAAATTCGAGATCTTCCTGTTAATGATCTTATGCATATTTTGATTTAAATTTTGGTGTGTTCATTATTTAAATTCCCTAGTTTATGAATTTTTAGTTTCTTTATCAGCACAAAATGTGGTTAAGATATTATTAGTAAAATTGTGTTAGGTTGCAACAGTTTTATTTTTATGCAATGTAGCGCTCCTCCTAGCCGTCCCATCAGATACAAAATGAACTTCAAATTTTAATTTAATTAATTATTTAATTTCAATTCGAATAAATTACATGGGTTTTTACTGACAAATTTACAGAAAGATGTTTTAAATTACCTAAATTAAGTGGTAAATATACTTACCAGTGAACATTCTAAGATATTTTTACCCTTAATCCTCAGTGGTAAGTATGCTTACCACTTTCAGTTTCCCTGAATGATCTCTGGTAAGTATATTTACCACCCCCTATTTCATAAATTATTTGTTAAATTAGCAAACGTGTGATGTTTTTGTGTTTACAACATCAGTTTAACGTAATATAACCCCCCAAAAAATTATTTCGAGATGCCCCGGAGTTATGTCCTATAAAGGGTTAAAATCGTCACTTTTGTTTTATAAGAGAAAATAATGAAATAAAAAAGTAATTAACTATTTTAACGAAATATTAACATTGGTATTAATATTAATTTCTGAGACAAATGGAAATTACAATTATTTCTCCCATTTTTTTTCTTTTTTCGCTTTATTTCTGCATTTCTTTATCAGCATAAAATATATCTCCTATCACTGCTTGAAATTCATTTATTAATGGTCTCAGTGAATCAATACACATTTTATTTTATAAGACACCGGTAATTATAATTAAGAGTTTTCATCCTTGTATTTCTTGACAACATTGTGTTCAAAACAAATCCTTTCTAAATGCGAAGAATTTCGTACAATGAAGCCAAAAATTCATTATATCTGCTTACAACAATCGCGAAATACAAAAAATCTAAATGGCTGGCTTTTCTTTCGAAAGTTCGATTTTTGAACTTGTCATTTCAAAACAGCAACATATCTTTCTGAAGACTTGATTCTTCAAAATTCTCATCGGATTACTTATTAAAACTAATGTTAAAACATATCATCATTTGTTTTACTACTTCAAAAATGAGTGATAATTTCATGTCTTGCGGAATTATTTCATAAGATATCTTTTACCCTCAGACGCAACTAACGGCTAAGAGAAGCTCGTCATGCAAACGACGACGGCAGAGCACTCTAAAAGTCGCATGATTATTTCCTTCTCCTTTTTCAATAGGGTCCTTAAAGGGTGCGGATTAATCTTATCTTTTTAACAATGGTTCTTTCCCCTCTCACTGGCACTCTTCATTGATGTCTCCAGTAAGTGTTCATGGTTTCATCTCCCACTATATCCGACATAGTATTAAAATAACAAAAACTTGTATTAGAAAACAGATATTTATTTCTACAGTATTTTCCTATGGCGTTTAAGCTAAGAAGTCTAATTCCTTTCTCTAGATAACAACAAATAACTTCTTTCGTTCTTTGCACTGACCCCGTTAATAAGTATCTCCATTTAATATCCTCTCTTTACCACTTTACCACATTTATGGTATTAGAAATTCCTAATTTAAAATCATCTGAATTAGAGACACCTTCATATAGAAGTAGGGGTTATCTCTCTGAGTTTTCAACACACATCTTAGATGGAAAACCTGTAACATACACAAATTTCACGCATCAAATTTCATATGTTTGTATTTGAAACTACGCCTTATTCCGGTCCTAGAAATTCTAAATTTTCTGGCACGTGTTGCAAAACCTAATAACCTTTCTGCTTTGTCACCTAATCGTCGTAGATGTCGCTTTGACAAGTACAAATATGCTCCCGATAGTTTTCGACTGTCTTTATGAAGCCCATCCCAGGCAGCAAAACATCATCGGCCAAGCAACGGCCAAACATCGCCCGCCGACGTTCACATCGTTGGGGCGACATCTTTCGCGACGCCGCCTAGTAGGTGGGCATGCACCACCGCTTTGCATTGGCCAATGGCCGGGAAGAAATCGCCCCTAACGGTTTTACGATCTTTGGCAGATGCATTTCCGACGATTACCGATTATAGGGATACCGATATATACCATTTTAATCCGAGGTTCTCGCTTTACTTTTTTTCACGCAAGTTTAATAATTATGCGTTACAGGTGATTTAATCAATAGACAAGAAAAGTACATTGAAGCAGACATTTCCTTTATATTATAATGTGGAATATGTCTTGTAATAGTTTTTCTACTAATCAAAAGTAGCAATTTTAACAAAGCTTTTAATATTAGTGATAAATAACGTGTGTAAACATATGCTAAGGAATTTAATTTACAATTATTGTATAACTACACAAATAATTTTAACAAATAAAACAATAAATTGAAGGGTGGGCTGAAGCTAACAGGATTTTTTAAAACCTGCTCACAATTTATAAATATATTATAATCAGTAATAATATATAAATACATATAATCAGTAGTAATATAAATTTATTTATATATTATAATCAGTAACTCTGAATCTGTTCACAGTTCTAGTATTATAATTGCTAATATTGCTCCTTTTATTGAAAAAGAAATTACTTTTATTTATGTTTCAACCTATAAAAAGAGGTATAAATTTTATACTATTTTTATATCATTCCTGTTAATTATATCTTCTTAATTTATTGAAGAAATACAGCATTAAATATTTTTATTTCATCAATTTATAAAAGAACCAGTCTTTAAATTGAAAAATTAGTCGAGTAAATAATTACAACCTATGAAAATTATTTCACCTCAAAAAATAAATTTAATTAACTTTAAAATTTTTGATATACAAAACATTAACTATTGAAAGGTGTGCAGAATTCCCAGATATAATACATTTTTAGAAAATTTCTTCCTCAATTTATCATAAAGTATTATGTATACGTACAATCAGTAACTATAAATCTATTTATAGTGCTGTTGTAATATTAATTATGCCAATATTACTTTCTTATTGAAATAAATATGAATTTTCAGTTTATTTGCTCCTTCATTTATATCTCAACCTATAAAAAATTACTAGAGAGCAGTTTCATTTTTGTGCTTTACACACTGCTTGATCATTTTGATTCTTTACTCCCATTCACACTGTCTCTTGATTTATTCATTAAGGAAACATCAATATTTTTCAATTCCTATGTTCATCAATAAATTCACTTTATTTGACTATTAAAAAGTAAGCCATGAATATAATCCTGATAACTAGAACGACTAAATTACAAATAATAAAAAAGAACAAGATTTTATAAAAAAACATTTATTGGCAAGATAGAAAAATTTTTCACATATTTATTTATACAAGATCATTTTATTTTCCAAGATTTGTAGGCATGATTATTCGATGGAATGTGCCCCGTGTCATTGCTGGTATATGTTGAGTGCTCTTCAGAACACTACCAAGCAAGAAGCATAATCAGTTCCATTCAATTTTAGTTTATTTCATGATACGAGAAGACACATCAACAACACAAGTACATCAACGATACAACAGGAATAATATATACAATACACAGTTAAAGCCACAGTTAACACGATACACACAACTTCAGTTACAATTACAATTATTATGACATCCCCCTTTTAAGTTATTAATTATACAACATAGTCACTCAAGTAAGATGGTGGTTTACGAACACGGTGACTTCTTTGCACATTGCAATCTGACCTGTTAAAAGTTTGGGAATTTAAAGTTACTTCTGAATCAGATTGGGAAGTATTTATTATTTCACCATTAGGATCTGTTTCTATGTTAAAGGGTGTATTTGATTTTCTTATATGCTTTCTATTACGTCTTAGAATTTTACCAAACTTGTCTTTGACAAGATAGGACCTAGGATGCAACTTATGTTTAGAGACTATTACAGCAGGTTCCCATGTTTTGTTTTTAAAATTCAGTATCCTAACATTTTCTTTTTGCTTAAGCTCAGATAATGGGTGAGCAGTTTTGTTATAATAGAATTTCTGAATGTTTTGCCTCATAATTAATTTTGCTCTAATATTATTAAATAATTCAGCATTTAGTAATTTGTTGGATATTGGCAACTTTGTTTTTAACCTACGATTAAACATAATTTGAGCAGGAGATAGATTCAGACCCGATATTGGGGTATTTCTATATTCCATCAATCCTACAAAATAATCTTTCCTATCTTCATTTGCCTTTCTCATAATACCTTTTGCAATACCAACAGCTCTTTCTACCATCCCGTTACTTGGAGAATAGTGAGGACTAATAAAAGCATAATTAAAATCCCAATCATTTGCAAATTTCTTATAAATGTAGCTATTAAATGGAATATTATCAGAAATTACAGTATTAGGTACACCAAATCTAGAAAAAATTTATGTAAGTTTAGTTATTACCTCGTCTGCACATTTATTTGCAAGTTCAATAATTTACATCCATTTTGAATAATAATCCATTACAATTAGACTAACTAACATTACCAAAGTCCATTATATCAACTCCTATCTTTTCGAAAGGTCTAAAAGGAACTGTGTGAGGTTTTAATGGCTCTTTACTATTAGCTTTTTTAAATTTCTCACATATCCCACACTGTGAAACTTCATTTTCTATATCAGAATTCATCCCTGGCCAATACATTATTTATCTAGCCCTTCTCTTACATTTTTCTATCCCAAAATGAGCTTCATGTATTAGTTGTAGCATATCTCTTCTCAAACTATAAGGAACAATTAATTTTTCATTCATAAATATCAGCCCTTCATTAATGTAAAGATCATTTTTAACTTTATAATACAATTTTACACTATTATCTACTTTTTTATAAGATTTAGGCCATCCCTCTTGAATATATTTTACAACTATCTGCAATTCCGGATCTAATTCAGTTTCCCTGTTAAATAGCATTATTCTCTTTTCACTCATGGGTAAATGTTTTGAAATAGCATGCACAATACCTAACATTTCAGGATCATCATTTACAGTTTCATTAACAGGAAATGCACATGATAGAGTATCAGCGAGAAACATTTGAGTACCTGGTACATAATTAATTTCAAAATCATACTTCAATAATTTTAAAACCATTCTTTGCATTCTAGAAGATATTTTATGCATAGGTTTCTTAACAATTGCCATTAGGGGTCTATGGTCACTTTGTACAATCACTTTACGTCCATATACAAAATTATGATATTTCTCAAATGAAAAAACTATTGCCAATAATTCTTTCTCAATCTGTGCATAATTTTTTTCACTTTTTGTTAAACTGCGTGAAACAAATGACACAGGTTGTCCTTTTTGGATTAGACAAGATTCCAGCCCATCTTTTGAACTATCACATTGTATCACTATTTCATCATTAGCACTAAAAACTTTTAAAATTGGCGTTTTAGTTAACAATTCTTGAATGTTTTCAAATTACATTTCTTCTTCCTTTCCCCAATTAAAATCTACATTTTCATGAATGATTTCTCTTAATGGAGCAGTAACTTTAGATACATTGGGTTTTGGTCTTGGCCTCTCAACAATTGCCTTTATATGATCTGCGTCAGGTTTTATTCCTGATTTAGATATAATTTGACCAACATACTTAACTTCTGTTACCCTGTATTGCAGTTTATCTGGATTAAACTTTATATTTACAGATCTAGTTCTTTCGAGAACCTTCGACATGATTGCATCATGCGAGGCTTCATCATTTCCTGCAACAATAATGTCATCAAAATAAATCTCTACACCCTCAATATCCCCAAAAAGCTTTTGATTTCTTTTCTGAAAAATTTCAGGTGCAGATGCTATACCAAATGGCATTTTATTGAATTTGTACCTTCCAAATGGTGTATTAAATGTGCAAATTTCAGAGCTAACTTCATCTAGTGGAACATGCCAAAAACCATCTTTTAAATCTACTACAGAAAATATTTTTTTACCTTCTAATCTATTAATAATATCATCTGCAGAAGGAATTTGATAATGTTCCCACTTAATTACTTTATTTAGGTCCCTAGGGTCTAAACATAATCTCAGATTTCCATTTGGTTTTTCTACAATAACCAAACTTTGTACCCAATCAGTAGGTTTATTTACTTTTGACACAATTTTTTCTTTTTCTAATTTATCTAAAGTTTCTTTTAATTTAGGCTGTAAAGCCTGAGGAACTCGCCTTGGTGGGTGAATTACAGGTATTGCATTATCCTTCTTAGTAATGTGATATGGTTCATCTGGAAATTCACCTGTCCCTGTAAATACATCTTTATATTGCTTAATTAGCTCATTTTTACTTATTTTACTACATTCTATAGCATCAATTCTTTCTATTAATTTTAACTCCAAACAACCTTTTAATCCTAATATTGGTTTGGATTTAACATTTACAACATAGAACTGCAAAGGAATATTTCACTAGTGGAGCAATTAATTATGATAGTACCTTTTGGCTGCAATTTAAAATTACCATATGCAGTTAAAGATAGATTAGTTTCACTAAGCTTTGGTTTAACCTTAACAATATTCAAAACATACAATGGTAAAATATTTACTTCAGCACCAGTATCAAGTTTAAGATCAATTTCAAAATACTTATTATTTACATGTAATGTAACACTTTTATACCATGTTCCACTTACTATTTCAACATTCTTATTCATAGAGTCACTATTTAGTTCATTTTCCTGTACTTTTTCTGTGACAGAATCGATGTAAATTTCCAGTTCATTCTCTGGAACCTTCATTCCATGAATGTTCTTTGAGTTCTGGAAACATTTATCAGCAAAATGGTTTTTCTTATTACATTTAGTACACACCTTTCCATATACTGGACACTCGCGAGGCTTGTGCTTCCGCCCACACTTTTTGCACTCGTACTCTTGTGGCGACTGTTTCGGTTGATTCTGCCTTCTATTTCTCTTGACACTGTTTACTGCCGCTGCTGTTTCTTCTTTCATGCTGCGGAGCTGTTCTCAACTCGTTTCAGCTGCACGGATTATTTCAATAGCCTTTTCAAGTCCCAGATCTGATTCACGAAGAAGACGTTCTTTTAATCCACTGTCCCTAATTCCTAGGACGATGCGGTCGTGAATCAGTCCATTTTCTTGCTCCTCAAATTCGCATGTCGACACTAGCGTCTTCAGCTACGTTACGTAGCATTCAATAGCCTGGCCCTCTTGCTGGACGCACAAAAAGAATTTATAGCGTTCATATACGACATTCTGCCGTGGTGAACAGTATTCTTCAAATTTCTTTAGAACCTCAGAATAATTTTTTTGACTTTCAGGAGGCTCAAATTTGAATGTGTTGAATATTTCTAGTACTTCGCTTCCAAGTAGATTGAGAAGGATTGCGATTTTTATTTTATCCGCACGTTCATCTTTTTCCATGGCGAGCAGATAATTTTCCAGTTCCTGTCTCCATTTTCTCTCCACTAGAATAAAAAACATTTTTCTTTTATTAACCCCATGTTTTATACTCTTCCATATACGAATAATAGACAGAATCCCGTCTAGAAAAGTGGGAAAAGAAAAAAAATATAGAACGGCAAATAAAAGTTAACCGATCTGCTTTGTCAAATTCACATTTTATACTTAGTTTTTGTAAGAAATTACATGCAAACAATAACAGGGGTGATTAAGGATATGTATTCATTGATTATGCACAGATCAGAAAATACCGGAACACAATCACCCATGAAATAAATAAATTACTTTCTTAATTTTTAGAGAAAAATTTAATACAAATAATACTTTAAAGAGGAAAATATGAAGTTTATTTTTATGAAATTTGGATTTCGTCAGAATGTCAAAGTTTAGTATGATTATTTATAAGTATTTAAAGATAATTCGTAAAATTTATAAAACCCAAACCTAAAATAGAGTATTAAACAACAATTTGGTAAAAAAATATATACATACCCAAGAGCATTTTACAAATATTGCTGAATCTTGAAAAAGCAAGTTTCTGTCCTCCATTCTCCTCCAGTTGTACTGCATGCTTAATGGGTTTGGCTCCAGTATACGGCGAACTATATTTATTGTTGAGCCTCCAACAGACCCAAAATTCTTGCACTGAAAATATACGCAAGAAAAACAATTATAAGCCACATTTAAAAATAAACAATTGTAGTAGATATTAGCAGAAATTGGGAAAATGCAAAGTATGATATAATTATAGAATTTTAAGGGATAGATAGTTTAATTTAAAGAGTACATATATCTATATATATTATATAATACACATCACCTCAATTCATGTGGCGAAGCTTATCTGATCAACATATCAGTGAAAAAAGAGCATGTTTAAAATTTTGGTGTAAAAAGAAAGAATTTTAGAATTTTTTTTAAAATTTGAAAAAAGGCTATTTTGTTAATTTTGAAAAGGTGAAAGTAAATATTTATTATGGTTTATAATTTTGAATAGTGAATCTGAACATGTTTAAAGACATTTGTCACATTAAACTGTGCTTTTTAAGCTAAAAGTTTGTGAAATAGATTAAATAATCTTTAGTAACTCAAATTTTCTGAGGTTTTAACGTATAAATAACTACCCAGAGATAAAAGTTAAAACTTTCTTGGCTAAATAATTATTGCAGTGAGTATGTATACAAGTGGCGAAGCTTTTTTCAGCAACAATTCATTGAGAAGAGTGGAAATTTAGAATTTCATTGGAATAAAGTTAGGGCTAATGAAACTTGAAGAAATAATGAATTTTGTGCGCCAAGAAGTTTTAAATGGCCGATTTCTGATTGATGTAAATAATTTATATTTGTAAACATTTAATAATTATACATTTTAGCATTCAAATTTCTTTCAAACATTTACATATATATATATATATATATGCTACCAGGAAATTTTAATTTTAGAAATTTTATGATTTAGTTTATTAGTAATTGCTGAAAAAATTTTAGAAGTTTAATCTATTTCAAATAATTTAAATTTACTTTTAGTAATTAATGTAATTATAATTTCCTATTACTAGCAGACAGTCCTAAATGTACAGCGAGCGAGCTGGGATCACGCAGTAATTAATCTCAGAAGAATCACAACGTGATTCTTGGGGGTTGACGAGCGGAACGAGTAGGGGGTGTAACACCCTAGTATGAAATAAAACATCACGATGTCTAGATTAAAAATAATCATGTTTAGGACACGATTCAAAAATGATAAACTTGGATTACAAAGGATTGCGAAAATGCGCTGACGCTACCGCAGAGCCGCCATGTTGGTTAATGGCCACATGATAGTTGAGAAAATGAAAATATGAAATAAAATGAAAACTAACTACTTTAAAAACACAGGACATGTGTCAAAATAATCAGGATATAATTCTGAATACGAATAATATAAAGTTCAATGGTAAAATAATAAAATTCCGCATACATGAAAACACAGTTACACATTACGTATCGATATTATTTAAAATATTGATTTAAGTTGATCTTAAATCATATTTGACATTATTTGCAAGGTAACAAAACTTAAATAGCACACTAAATTATTCAGATTCATAACCACACTTCTAGCCAGGTTGTGGCTAACTTAAAAGTAATTAAAAATTTTAATTTCACTAAATTCATTCTTTAATCGAAAAAAAGGGATATTGTATTTTTATCACATGTTTTCTTTCATGAATAACATAAAACAAACAATTTAGTTCAAATTTCAGTATCGAATATATTCTGCTAAATTAGTATTTAGAAATATTATAAAGTCATATTAGTAATGAAATTATACACAAATAAATATATAAAGTAAAGTATTTACTTTCCGACGATGTTATTGCAAAGAACATAGAGCTGGAGAGTCGCCTGTAGCCGGTAGAAAAAAAAAAGATTGAAAAGAAAAGCAAAAGTCCAACGTTTCTTCACAGCGCCATCTATGAGACGATTCTACATTTGCCTTGCCGACCAATAACCAAACATCTAAAAAAGAATCCCATCGCTCGCGACGCGTTTCCGACCTTTTGCTATTCTTCTGATAAGGGAAGGTCGCAGCGCGGCCTCGGGGCGATCTTAAAACCATTCATTTGAAATATGCCGATCATTTACCAATCAAGGCGGCGCTTGGCCAACTATTTACCGATCAGTCTTTGCTGCCTGGGATAGCACCGTACAATCTTAATTAACGTTAATAATAACATGGTGATGTGAAAGCATTGGAATATAGACGATGAGGACGAAATTTTTTCCAGAAGCCGTACTCTGCCTGAAAAAGCTCGATCATTTGCACAATCTAATGCGATAACCTCTTTTATTTATATAATAAGGAGATTGGTGAAAATTACCACAGCCTCGGGCAAGAACCGGGCACTGATGAACTGCGTAGAATGCAAATAAAGTAATCGTAAATTTAATTGTTGGGTACTGCAGGTTTATTAATCACAGTGTAATATGCATTTCTTCTGGGTAGTTGCTCCTTATAGTGTTGCTTGAAGGGAAGTTTCTCGAATAATTTTTTTTTTCTGCCAAGAAAAAAACCCCAAATAATGTGCATGAAGTACCCCACGTTAAAAGCGGCTTATATTAATGGTTTCTTGAAATGTCTGCGGATTGTTTGTACACTATGTATTTATATTTGGACAAAATTAAGTATTTAGATAGCTATAAAAAAGGCAATAAATAAGGTTCATGTGAAAATGTGAAATCATCTACTGCATTGATAGAAATTAAGATTTGAAAAATGAGAATTACCACTTTTAATATTCAAGAAATTTCTATATAAAAGTTTAAAATTGCTTTCCAAATATATAACAACTTTAAAGTTTTCGTTTCTTTAATATAAAGTCTAGAGTTTAATTTCTTCTGGGCTGGTAATTGAATATTAGTGTTATTACCATTAGTTTCGGGTGTGTTATGAAAACGTATATGTTACAATACTTTTCACAATACCTCCATATTTACCAAAAATGTATAATTCTTAAGACGACTCAAGATAGGTAATATTCTTGACTTGTTGATGTAACTAAGGAGGAAAAGATACAGATTATTTACGCGGTCGTGTGAAAAACGATAGCAGCGCCCCCATTTGGGGAAATCGGAATTAACTATCGGTTTTCTTAAAAACCTCAAATGTTTCGCTTTTTTTTTGCTTATAACATACAGAGTTTTGAAAAAGTTTATACGAAACTTACAGAATAAAATTGGTGGCATTGAAAGCTAATTTTTTTAAACTTTAAGATTATGTTAAAATGATTTTTCAGCGACAATATGCTCCGAAGTTAGTGCCGAAAAACGTTAAAATGTAAGGTAATTCCGATATTATTAATCTCACCTTGTAAGGAAATAAAAGAATCAATCGAGGATAATAAGCTGAATAATCAGTGATAAATTCATTGAAAACAAATATGTTTCAACCAACATTATCAGTGAAGCCTCAATCAAAAGAATGAATTCATAACTGGACTAGGAACTTTTGTAAATTCAATACCTAATTGATTTAATTTATGATAACTGAAATAACAATCATGTTTTCAAATAACCAATCATACACCATAAGATTATATTTTTTTAACTTGTGGTTAACATGTTAATTGGAATCTCTTTCAACTTTGATTATACTACAGATGTGACCCCATGTAAAATCACCTAAATACCTTGGAGAACTTTTGATGAAACAAATTACGTTGGAATAAATGTTTTTACAGACCGTTCAAAAATTAATGGATGATCGAAGATGGAAATGAGAAAGAACATGGAAAATGGAGATTAAATAACGAAACAACAGTATTTATCGCCGAAATGGTAGCAATAAGAGAAGCAGTTAATTATTTTAAACGACGGCAAATACATAAAGTCAATATTATTTCGGATTCAAGATCGACCTTAGTTTTAATAGAGTCTTAGAAGACAATAGGAAATTTATTCTGGATATTAAAAATAGTTTGCAAGATACGAACAGTAACGTTTTGCATTGGTGGACTAAGGATGATGCTGGTAAAAAAGGAAATGAAAGAGCCGATTACTTTGCTAAGAAAGCCACTGAAAAACAAGAAATCCATTTTCATTTATGCAAGACCAAACAACAGAGGAAAACGGAAATGAGAAAAAATATTAGGCAAAACTGGCACATTTTATCCGATCATTCAAGCAAAGGTAGACAGGTTAACAAAACTATTTTACAAGGTTAATGAAAAAAGAGTGTTAGGTGATTTTTACTTAAATCAGATCATCACAGACCCCGGAGCATTTAAAAACCTATCAGAACAGATTCTTCGGCAAGAGTCCCTGGTGCTTCTGCGGAAAAGATGAAGGAATAGTGGGATATACTCTCCTTAAATGTGATGCATGGCAAGACATCAGATAAACTTACTTTAAAGAAAACAGCAGCCCCATTAAAAAACTTTTGCTGGACAGCCAATCAAGAAAGGGTATGAAATTGATTGTTAAAAATATTCTAGCCCAAGAGATGGAAAATGTAATTTAAATGGAAAGAGTGAAAATGACAGATTGGGATTGGGACTTTTTAAAACTCTCCATATGGGAATCCCCCTTTTATATATTTTTATTATTTTTATATATTTTAAATTTCTTTTATATATGTCTCATTTTTTATATGTTTTAACTATTTTTTTGTAAATACTCGTACCTGTTTACTGGCGGCAACTGTGTTGTGTGTTTACTTTGATTTGTTGTTTTGAACCGTTTTAATTTGTGGCTTCATAAAATATTTTAATTTTTCTCCTTCTTATTTTCTTTAATTTATTTTTTATTTTAATGTTATTTGGTTATTATTCAAGAAATTGTGTATTGGATAGTTTGAAATTATTAATAGGAAAAATTTGAAACTGTGATAGGAAATTGTGTGAAGGTTGATTTAGCCTTTTTCTTGTGATGCAGTGTGTTGTATGTTTAGGTTTTAATTTTATATATATATATATATGTCAACATTCGCATAGTCATGTCACCGGTGAATGTCAGCATTCACATAGTCATGTCACCGGTGAATGTCAAAATTCACATAGTCATGTCACCGGTGAATGTCAATTTTCACCGGTGAAAGTTGACATTCCCCAATTTCGGTCTGTCACAGTAACATATATATATCAATATCATGAAAGTCAAAAAATGTTAAAATAAAATGGAAAGACTGTAGTAAATCGGTAAAAGCGTATAGATGCTCATCACGGTAAGTAAAATCTATCTTCCCCTTTTTATATATATATTCCACTTTCGGCTTTTTCTTACCGCAGATTGTTTTCTTGACATTTTGTCTTTTGAATGTTTATTTTGTATATGTTGCTTTTACATTTCTGCTATGTTTGTTTCGTATTTGTTATATATATATATTAATAAAAGAAAACATAGAAAGAAAACATGAAAATTGATATTGATTGTCAAAACGAATTAAATTTAAGCATCTACGACAAAAGAAATGAATTTAAATTTAATGTTAATAGGTTCAACTTTTGGAACTCTAATATCTCTATTAAGATCTTTAAAAACACAATATTACACCAATTACTAAGGATTAAAAATATTTGTAACAATTCAGAATCAAAGAAAAAACAAATCGAACTTTTCAAATACAATCTTAATTCCAATAAAATTCCCATTTCTCTCTTTTTACCTTTATTCCACAGTGTCCTATAAAAAAAACCATCTTTCTATTTTTGCCTTTATTCTTTTTGCCTTTGATCTATTTTACAGTTAGTCTCATTTTGGTTTTTTTGTCTTTTGTCTACTTATCTACTGATACTCAGAAAAAAGCTCCTAGGACCTCACTGACAACAAAAGGTTTCTAAGACTCATCACTCCTCACTCCTAGCAAAACTTTTTCCAAAACTGTGACGCTAAAAGTTAACTGTTAACCACTTCAATCGTGGTCACTTCAGCACTTTTAAACGGTAGTTCGTGCCGCGTGGTTCTGCATTGTCTCTTCAATTGTGGATTTTGGGTGAGTTTTGACACTTTTTCTTCGTCTTTTTGGGTGAGTTTTGACACCTTTTCTTCGTTTTTGTTTTGTTTTGTTGGTTTTGGGGTTGGGTTTAATATGTTTTGTTTCCAATGGACTTGGGCTTTTATTTTATTTTCATTTCTTTCTCAATTGGACTTGGGTTTTTTGCTTTTTTTCAAACTTTGGTTTTTGTTTCGGTGTTCCGGGGGAAACAAACTCTTTTTGGCATTATTGCTAGGGTTTTGTGTTCAGAAACACCGAATTTTTTGCTTGCGCCCGTTCGGGATTTCCCTTGCTGATGACGCGTCCCGGACGTTGGCGTTTTTGTTCCTTTTTATTATTATTTTGGTTTTTCTTTTACAACGTGTTTTTCATGTTTTCTTTCTATGTTTTCTTTTATTAATATTTCTCACTTTACGGTTGTACTGCTGCATTGGCGCATTCACCGCATTTGTGAATTTTTTTCCTCATATTTAAATCTTTTATAGAATCTATTTTTTTCTAAAGATTTCTTCTTTTGAATTTCATTTGTTTCTGGTTTTGTTTATTTTTGTATATGTTTGTATATATATATATATATATAAGCTTTTTTTTTTCTCTTTATTTTCCTTATGATTGTTTTTTAATTTATGTTATTTAGAAATTAATCAAGATTTTGTGTTTAAGAAAGTTTGAAAGTGCGTATAGGAATTTGAAATTGTGAGAAATTTTGTTGGATATTTTAACCTTTTTTCCTGTGCAGCAGCGTACTTTGTGAAGAAATTTTTTACTCGAATTTGCTGGCGCTCTTCGGAACTGTCAGTGGCTCGATATTGTATGTTTGTAAGGATAGGTCGAATTACTAGTTATATAACTTACAACAATTAAATTGCATGACAAGGGTTGCTCCATGTCAGCCTACTCATTATTTTTACAGATAAGATAGTGAAAACAGTCCAACCTCATGAAATCCACTTACAGACATTTGCTGACTCTTTTGCTTTAGTGATCATTTAGAGAACTCGCCGGAAACTGTAACAGTATACTAATTTAGTACTCCAATCTTTTAAGATTTAAAGTGACAAAAATCAATTCGATATCCCAAAAGAATAATCACAATATTTGTTAACAGTCCAGAAGTCTAATCGTCAGATGGAACACACGATCAATAAATAGAACAACATCTCTAAACTACCTGGGAGTAAATTAAAAAAATTAAGTGGATGACACAAATTCAGGAGAAAGGAGTTAAATCTGCCAGGTCGTATCAACAACTGTAGAATGCAGCAGTGCCTGGTTGCGGGCACATTAGGTAAATTTTTCAAACATTTACTTTACAGAAATGGCGAAAGCTACGACCTTGTAACACTTGGTGCATGCGTTGGAGGGTACAAGGTCAATATTTGGAAAGCGTTCCCACTCTGCGCACTTTAGGGCATCAGTTCCGAAACTATTTATCTCACCTCATAAGGAAATAAAGAAATTAATCCAGGATAATATACTGAATAATCAGTGACAAATTTATTGAAAACAAATATGTTTCAACCAACATTTATCAGTAAAACCTCAATCAAAGGAATGAATTCATAACTGGACTAGAAACTCTTATGAATTTAATAACCGATTAATTTAATTTATGATAACTTAAATAACCTTCATATACCTTAAGATTATATTTTTTTACCATGTGGTTGGTTAACTTTTCGCAGATGCCGGTCGAGTGAGGCTGTTGGAGTGTTTGACTGACTAAGACTTGTTAAACATACATGTCCGTGTGTAAATTGAATTTGAGGAGGAAATGGGTGTCGGCTCCGCGTTCCTGAGAATCACAAACCCAATACGGTCATCGTCCACCGAGAATTTTGTTTTGTTTAAAATTCAGTTCTAAATTTTTTCGAAACACTTAAAGATATCAGGAAGAACTTAATTCAAATTACAAATTATAGCTATGTTATATAAATAATAATTTAGCCGTTATTATTTCAGTAACATAAAACACAGTTGTTTAATTGAATGGCCGTTAATACTCGCGTTTACTAATGAATATTAATCATCAAAGAAACTAATGGTTTAACTATGCTATTTATACCAGAATGTAATGCTTCTTGGATGGCGATGAATTTGAAAAGTTGAGTGATGGTTCGTATATCTCCCTAGTCAGCATGTTTCTGTTACAACACAGCCAGCTCTATCTAAAAATATAGACATTAATCGAACATAATAAAACCGAATATTTTGACCCATAAAGGATGTTCCAGAATAAAAAAATAAAAAGGAAAATAAAGAAAAATTTATAGAAAATCATTAACATTTCTATTAATAATAAGATAAAGACAGGCAGACTAAAAAAATATTAATGTATGTCCTAATTTTATTCATCAAATATAAGCCATAGGGAACTTCGGAAAAACGGCAATGATCATACAAAAGTCATGGTGTAAAGTACTTCTCTTCTCACCTAACTTTTCGTCTTGCACTTACCATGGAAATGACTAGTGTGGAACGAGAATATGCACAAAATTACTACGGAACATAAATAGGAAAGTGAAGACAAATCACTTCTTTATATAATTTATTTTAAATACTATCTGTTAAAGGGGTGAAATTAAAGTGCAAATGTTTAATACGTCATTAACCATTCAATTCCCTTTAGAAGCGGGAGACAATGGATCTCAAGTTCAAGTGCTCCTAGAAGAAACCCGTTACCTTAATAATACAACAGTATAACATAAGATAGTTAAACAAGCTAATTGCAGTAGTGCTGGTAACCGAAATAAAATCCAATGAATGGGCTGATTCTCAAAATAGATAAATTGCAAGTACATTAACTATATATTCATACTATTTAATACAGAATTTACTGTCCGCTTGTTGGTACGAATTAGAACTCTGGAGAACGAGTTGAAAATTCAGGTGTCGTCCTCGTTTTCTGGGTGCCTTTAAAAATCAGAAGAACCTTTCTGATATAGCCCTCGTGTAGCTGAAAAAGTACAATAATCTAAAATATTACAATACTTTGACAGAAAATATAGAAACAGACTTAATTTTAAATTCCAGAAGTATTACACTGATATGTCCTTATCTTGTATTTCAGATTATTTCTGCTAATAACTTCGGAAAATAATATCAAAGGATTTTTTTGTTATTTTAAAATTCAAAATATTATTGATTCAATGATTCTGCATTACCCCTGCTGTAACAAAAATATTTAATTTATTTAGTTATTTCCATTCATAATTATAAAAGTTATCAAAATTTTGAAATATCAAAACTATTGCACTAAAGTTGAATAAATTCTTAAAAGAAGGATACGAACACATTAAAATGCATCTAAAATCAGCATGTCATTAAAATGTCATAGATTTCCAATTTTCTTTACATATACAGAATAATTCAAAATACTTTTTCAAACTTTAAGGGTAGGTCAAGCATGCGATAAGCATCCAAAATCACATAGAAACATAAGTGTCAAAACGCCATCTGGAGGCAACAGATGGCATTTAAACTTGAACTTCTGTGCCTGGGCTGGAAAATGAAAATTAGAGTTGAACTACTTAACATTTGAAAGGCCCAATGATATGCAATAAGATCCCGTTTTTTTTAATTTTAGGATCCAGCACTATTTGTTAGCTTAATGGCTGTAGTTTTATTGCAATGAATAAGAACTGCATTGAATTTTAGCGTCTTAAAGTTAATATTTCAAAAATTTATACCTCCTTTGATAGCAAGTGATGATATGCTTTCCATGTTGGAATATGTCTCATTTATCTTTCCTATTGAGAATTTTCAACTTTTGGACCGCTTAAAAGAATAAAAAGACCTTTTATGTAAGGAAATAATTTCGAAATTTATCAGTATCGGCTTTGTATTTAAGTTTTTTTTTTTGTTATATGAAGGGTGGATAGATGAATACTAGCCTAATTGATCGCAATTAGTGTGTATGAC
>BGPR01015186.1:0-23263 GCA_013235015.1 Araneus ventricosus
GATGGTGGGAGCGGGGGATACGACAGCAGGGGGCACGCGAAAATGAAAAGACTGATCGAGGGGAAAAAAGGTTGGGAAACCTTGTTTTAACATGATAATGTTCATAGACGAATTTTCTGATTTGTTTATTTTGGTCTAACAGAACTTCCGTGGAGAGGGTTCGCTTCCCTCTTCCAGTAACCTTCCAATTTAAGCGATCGCCAAATCCAATTAGATTCCATATCAAGCGCCAAGTTCGACTCATTTCTTTCTTGAGTACACAAAGCGTCAAAAAGTGCGATAAGGAATAATTATGTCAACCTTTCAACAAAATTAGGCTCTTCCCAGGTAGCACAACATGCTGCACGATATTGTACAATATTGTTCGACATTATATAACATTATATGATATTGTACAATATTGCGAATATTGTTCAATATCGTACAATATCTTTGTGCTACTGGGATTATCTTAAGCAAACATTGAGAGCTACAACAATAGGAACATGAAATTTAATATTTTCAAAATATCCTTCCATAACATTAGAAAACTCCACTTTAAACATTCATTAATATCTTGAAAGAGAATGTTGAAATTTTGAAGGTTCCCATTGACTTAACATTATCACTAGAAGTTGATGAAGCAAATAAACGAAACAGAAAACTCGTCCATAGGTTGGATACTGTGTGTACAGGACACGAGTGATGGAAAAATCGCTCGAAACGCTCTACATGGCAGACCGTTGAAGATCTAGAGCTACCGAGCCTGGCAAGTAGTTACTACTTGGGCAGTAGGGAAGACTACTAAGAAAGAGTTTTCAAAATGTTTACTAGATTTTTAATAAAAAATAAGTTGAAATTTTAATGTTTTGCGTATAATAGCACAAAAACCATTTTTACATCACTTTAAAACTCAAAAACCAATTTTATTTCTGTAATTTTTTTCCCTATAATCGCAATAAATTTTTGAAAATATTTTTAAGTGTATTAGATCTACACTTTCGTTACTGGATTTATTCTCACGCGCATTGTGATGGCATTTAATGCATTGTTCTGTGTGTTATCGTTGCTACATGATTAGGAGTAAATTTTTAGAAATGATGTGTAGACAGACGAAAGCAAGTCTAACGGGTCTATTCTGGTACCCCCGGTTGGGTTGGCAGACGTCACTTTTTCCGCACGTTAACAACGGGAAAAGTGGCGTCTCCCAACCCAACCGAGGGTACCAGAATAGACCCCTAAAACGTTATCGTGGTGCGATGTTTCGGACTAGAGGTTCGAATCTCCATTAAATTGTTTTAGGAAGGAATTTCTGACCTGCTCGCATTCAAGTTATAAAGCAATGTCTCGAACAGGTATCTAAAAGAGAAAGGGAAGTTTTAAGAGTTGGATATCTTTGAGACTACGCGCCCACATAACATGAACGCTATACAGTAGAGTCTCGATAATTCGAGGTGGACGGGACCGGGCCTACCTCGAACTATCGAAATCATAAAATTTAATAAATAAATAAATGGAAATTAAAGCAATTTTTAAATTTCAGTGTAGTATATTTAAATGAAAAATGTACTCGCATATTATAACATAACTGTTGATAGCAACAGGTTAATTATATCTTAAAATAATTGTTAGTTGTTTTTTGTTTAAATACATTGCTCCTATAAATCGATCTTATATATATCCCGTTTTCTTTGGGAGGGGACATTTCTGAGGTGGCTTCGGGGTGCGGAGTGGACATATGACCTGTCGGGCAACAATAAAAACCAGATGTAGTAATTCTTTCACGTGTTGTGCATGTGTTGGTCATTATTTTGGAGCTAAACCGATTTTTTTTTCACTAACTCGGATTTATGGGAAACTCGAACAATCGAGACTCTACTGTACAGTTGGAAATTTTTTGCATGGTTTTATTTAATTGACTCCTTTCACCTTTATGAAAATAAATCTTTCAATCACTTCTTCAGTAGAGTCCTCTACTTTCAGGAGTATAGTGGAGGCGGAACGCCGTTCCGGCACTGCTTTTTTTCCACAAGAAATAAATAACAAAAAATTGTGAAAACATCCTTAAAACAGCGTTATTTTCGTCACGCAGGTTAGAGTGCTCCGCCATTGCTTTTAGAGCGTCCCGTCACTGCTTATTTTGCGATCACACCACTGTGAACTTTTGTCTAGTTTTGTGTACCTAATGACAATGCAATATTTTAATATTTTCAGAATTTAACTACCAGTTTATAGTTAGGCATTATGATCTGTTTCTGCAGCATTACCTCAGAAGTCTCCTTATAAACAGACAAAATAAAACCCAGTAATTTTATGTTTAACAGGTATTCACTGCTCGCATTTGTGTCTGCCAAAGCAATTTTTGCTATAAATGCTAATGATACAAGTGTAGTATTGTCTGCTATAAGAAATATTCTTTTTTCCTTTCCTTGGTGCAAGATTGTCGAGTGCCTACGTGCAGGAGGACAGTTAAAAGGTCACTTTCTCCCTCATTACGAGCGGGGGAGGTTATAAGGTCACTCCAAAATAGCGCCTGGCAACAAGTGTATCCAATCAGGCATTATTTTTTTCTGTGACGCAAGGCCAGGGTGTGAAGAGGGGTTAGATCCCTTCACTTAAAAAGATATATTCGAGACGCACTGCTGGATGATCGGAAGAAAGAAAAAAATGGTACATATATTTCGTTCCGGTGGGGACGATTCGAATTGTGTTCTTTTTTGCTCAGTTTTTGCACGAAAATGCTCGCTCGTGTAATGTCCCCCCGTCTGGATTGTAGAATAAGGAGCGGACTCGTGTGATGGATAACAATTGACGAAGGAGGAATCCGACCATTTCGGAAATCGCAGGGACCGAACAGATAAGACCTTTTCCTTTATCAATATATTTTCTTTCGTATTTCATGACAAACAATAGTGAAAAGTTATTGGATCCTATGCATCCCCCTCTTGATAAGGGAAAAAAAGGAAACTTTTCCCTTATCAACGAAGGAAGGAGGACTTTTTTTTAAAAAAATCTCTCGGACTTTTGAGTTTCCAGGTTAATACATTGTGTTTTTTTTTCTACATTATGTTCGCGAATGTTGATCAACATTATTAGTTTAAGAAAAGGGGGCCCCTGATAATATGTAGTCTAGAGATATATATGTCAATGATTGTTTTTTATGTATCAATAGAAATAAATCTTTTAGTTCCTTTTTTCCAGGAGTAATTTTTTTTTGCATTCATGTCTGACATTATTAACTCTTCCTTTTTTCATATTTATGCATATCTTTTCTTTGTTTTTATTTTTAGTAAAAAGGATATTTAAAATATATACGAACAAATTAATTTAACAAATGCAATTTTATTAATCTAATGAACTGCAGTTTTATATATTATATTATATTATATTATATTATATTATATTATATTATATTATATTATATTATATTATATTATATTATATTATATTATATTATTAATTTATGTGCTTTTATATATCAATTTATCAAGTAAACAATTCATCAAGTAAACAACGTAACAACAAGTTTATGCGAGATTTTTCCTTTCTCTCTTCAGACGCCGCACCGAACTGTCCGATGTGCATAACACAGTTTCCGGAAGATTTCAACGACATCTACTGCAATTCCGCTTTCGGTAAGAAAAATCACACATTTTTTCCGTCTCTTTTGAGAAATGCCATTTACTAAACCGAACGGCTTAGGTACAGTGGCGTCGCAACAGGGGGGGGGGCCCCCCCGCCCCCGGCGCCCGCCTTCGGGCGGGGGGCGCCGTGGAGACAAAATAATAGTGTGCTCGTTTCAATTTTTAAAATCAGATATGAAGGAGGAGTACGAAATAGTATCACCATGCCACGGGTCACTCCTGCTTAAGCCAATGAGGGCCTAAAGAACACCACATGATGCCCGGGTCCACTCACCCTCGCTACACTACTGGATGCTGACCAGGCTACGGATAAAGGAGGATTGCCTATTTTAACCTCCGGTACAAGTGTTTTCTGCATGCAGTGGCGTATGGATGGACAGGGCGCCTGTTTTAAGCTGGGCATTGACGACCACGCTGTTCTACTCCACTTGTAGCAACAACCGGTTTGTGTTGTAGTCGATAGATTTAGGCAAGTCATTCACGGATGTTCCGAAGTTTGTTTTGAGACAGCTTGTTTGAGAAGGTCCAACGCACTTTTCCCCCTCCCAACGCTCTCCACACACACGCGGGTGATTTATCGCCGCCTCGAAGAATCATATTTCATTCTTGTGACCATCCATTCCACCGGATATCCAACAGCGCTGTCTATCTGCTCCACTTTTCATCGGGATTTCACATTGACGAAAGTTTTTGCCTTACCGTGTTCCAAAACTCGTGCAGTGGAACAGCGGTGAATGTCCCGCTTTAGAGGACAATGGAGACAAAATGCAAGGTGGTCATAAATAATTTAAACTATTTCAAAAATTAATAAAATAAAACTAATAATGTTACAAATGCGTTTTTTTAAATGAGAGAGCAAATAAAAAAGTTTTTTTTCAGATACAGTGGAATCTCCTATAACGAAATCGCTTGGTTCCAGTTGAAAAATTCGCTATAGAGAAAATTTCGTTATACGGAGATTAGAGATTTCTGCAGTTATTTAAGTAAATGTTATAAACCTTTTAGTATGTCCCCACAACTGCATTACCCTTCACTTAGCATTCTCTTGTTACGTGTTATCGCTGGAATGAACAATGCGAGTGGTTGCACTTGTGAGCGATTTGTTTGCCCAGAAATTAGTAACTTTCTCCAAAAATGACAAAAATCGAAAAGATAAAGGTCTGACAAAATTTGTTATAGGGAGACAACCACTTCGTTATATGGAGAATATTTTGAATGTTATTTAACATTCCGATTAAAAATTTCGTTATAGGGAGAAATTCGCTGTAGGGAGACTCTACTATAGTTAGCGCACCATTGCGACGTTCTAAATTTTCTACAGAGATAGAATTTCATAGGCAGTGGCTACCGATCAGCAGAAGCCGATGCGCGTTTTCTGGTTTCCTTTTTCAGTTTTTCCTGAATATCTCGAAAACTATTCAGTTTTCGCACTACATACGAACAAATTAAAGAGCGTAAAATTTCCTACAAATACATGCTTTTATTCTTCTTCTACGTTTAATAGTTTCGCAGATAATGGCTCTCAAAAATGGGAAATGTCCAATAATTTACGACCACCGTAACAGCGTGTTATCTATCTGAAAAAAACACTTTCTAAAATACGCTCTCATTTTTAAAAAACTGTAGTTGCAACATTATTAGTTTTTTTTTATTATTAATTTTTGAAATGGGTCCAATAATGTATGACCACCCTGTATAATGGGGAGAGGCGGGCAAAGAATAATATGATGTTCCGGGCGTCACTGCTCGGGCTAGGTGATTATTTACTGCATCACCCTATAACAAAGATAGTTTATTCCAAAAAAAGTAAGAAACTTTCACCACGAGCGCTTTTCTTTTAAATTTTATATTTGCAAATATTTAATAAAAGAGTTGGTTCTAGTCATCTTTTGAATTTTCTTAAGAAACGGAAAGAAAATATCAGTACACAAAGAGAAATGTGTTGCCCAAATTATCTTCCATTAATACACAAGTTGCATTTTTTAAATAAAGTTTTGTATACTTATACTCCATGTCTTGAAATAAACTGGAAAATAATTTTTAAAAATTTCTGCCTGAAAAATTTGTTTTATTGCTCTCCTAAAACTAGAGCCCCTATTTAGGCAAAGTACCATTAATGCGAAAGAACCTATCAAAATCTAAAATTATGTGAAATTCCAAAAAGAAAACATATTCTTACAATTGTATTTACTGATATATTTGTTAAATGCAAGTACACCAATTGATACAATCACATTGAAAAAACTACTTTGCGAGTCTGACTTGAAAATAAAATGGCTAAATTATATGTGCGGCCATCGAATGCATAAAAAAAAACGAATACTTAAAAATACTTTTTGTAAAACTTATGCTGAAAAACAATTCCTGTGAGTTTATGATGCACTTTTAGAAGTGTCCCTGAAACGGCACGCGAGGTATTGATGAGTTAATATCGTACACGAATCTTTTCAGCCCTGCGAGTGGTCGTGCGAGACGGCAAGGCGGGAACCGTCAAGATACTCCAGGACATCAGCTACTTCCTTCCGCAGCCGAGGGCGATGAAGAAATTTGCGAAGCTGGAATACGATCGGAAATGCGCCTGCGCACAATTGCAAGAAAGTGAGTGAATGATTTAAATACTGTTCGTTTCAAAAGGCCGAGACTAGCGGGTCTATTCTCGTACTCTGGTTGGGTTGGGAGCGTTTCGCCTTTCTACCGCGGGACGTTAATGGCTTTTTCTCGACCGAAAGAAGGGGTCTGATTCTCGTACCTCGGTCGTTTCGAACATCTCGTTTTACGCTAGGAAGTGACGTATTTCTGCTGCGCGAGCAGCAAATCAAGCGATCTTCATGCGATATTTTTGTTTATGGTTTCAGATTCAGTTCGAGTTTTGAATCGCCAAAGGAACTATGGCGAAGCGTACATTTGCTTCCCAATTCGAAATTATGTTGGATTATTTTGAAAAATATCCACAAATTTTAAGTGGGAATGTTGATCGCATCTTTTCAAAAGACACCAAGGGTAAGAGGTGGGAAGATTTAACTTCTGCTCTTATAAGATGCATTATAATGCATCTTTCTTGCTTTCATAAGTCCATTGTTAAGGGGGGTGTAAACCATTTATCTTTTACAAAATATACATTTATAATAATATTATACATTTATAGAACATAAATTGCAGTCTTTTTTCAATATATTGAAGTAATTTTACCAGTTTTCTAGAGAGATGATAAGTAATAAACTTTTTTTCCATGCCAATTATTTTAACATCAATAAATCTTATAAATTAATATTACAAACCATTAATTTATTTTTGCAATTACATAAGAAAATAAAACATGAAAAAAAGTTATTAAATTCAGCAAGTTTTCACAACATTAAAAAAATTACATCTTTATCTAGGAACAAGAAAAATTCTTTTATTGTCATATTTTGCAATTACTTTGTAAATATTTGACAAATTTCTTTGAATTAAAACCCAAATAAAAAAAATTGTAATGAATATACATGAATAAATCTTATAAATTAATATTACAAACCATTTCTTTATTTTTGCAATTACATAAGAAAATAAAACATGAAAAAAAGTTATTAAATTCAGCAAGTTTTCACAACATTAAAAAAATACATCTTTATCTAGGAACAAGAAAAATTCTTTTATTGTCAGATTTTGCAATTACTTTGTAAATATTTGACAAATTTCTTTGAATTAAAACCCAAATAAAAAAATTGTAATGATATATTTTGAATGAGGAAAGTCATTCCACACTCAATGTTTAAAAAAATGTTAAAATGTTACCCTAATTTAATTTAATAAGAAAATATTAAGTAATTAAATCTTTAAATGTAATTGATCTTAGCTAATTATCAAATATCATTATTGACTATCTTGATGGAGTAGTAAAAGATTTAACTACTTTTAAAGATTTAATTACTTTAGATTTTCGTATTAAATTATTAGATTAAATTATTTAATTTCGATAAAAGATTTAGCTACTTTTTAAAAAATCTAAAGTAATTGATAAATTCTTCTTCAGATTGGTCAAATGGATTACATTTATTCCGATAAACCCTTTCAAAACACAATTAACGTCTTAGCAGCCTCCATTTTAAACGAAAATTTGATAAGTTCTGATATCGAAACAACACTTCTCGCTAGCGAATAGCGTTTACGCCGGGTACAGAGCTGGCGAGCAATCATAGTCCTTTTTTCGACCGAGCGAGATCCCAACCGGTTGGAAAAACAGGTACGAGAATCGCACTTGTCGTTAACGGGCGGAAAAAGTGACGCCTCCCAACCCAACCGGGGGTACTAGAATAGACCCGTAGCATTTTTGGACGATTTTACTATGGACGAGTTTTCTGTTTTGTTTATACCGTAATAGGTAAATAGGACCTCCGCCTTAACTATCAACTTTCGGTGATAAGTCAATGGAAACATGCAAAATTTCAACGCTCTGTTTGAAGATATTAATGAATGTTTAAAGTGGAGTTTTCAAATGTTATGGCTTAAAGATACTTCGAAAATATTAAATTAGCTCTCAATGTTTGCTTAAATTAAGAGCCTAATTTTGTTGAAAGGTTGCCATAATTATTCCTTATTGCTCATTTTGTGTATTTAAGAAAGAACCAATTCGAACTTCGCATTTGATATGGGATCCAATTGGATTTAGCGATTGCTAAAATTGGAGGGTAACTGGAAAAGGGAACTGAACCCTCACCACGGAAGTTCTGTGAAATCAAAATAAACAAATCAGATTACTTGTCCATACAAAGGGGCAATAGGGAATGAGTAAGGGGTCTATTCGGGTCCCCCCGGTGGGGTCCCGCACTTAAACAACGGAACCAAACCCAACCGGGTGTACCAGAATAGACCCCTAAGATGAACGTTTTTTCGGAGTTCATTGTTAGGTCGACCTTCGTCTGAGTAAACGTATTTTTTAAGTTCCTCTTTACAGCAAATCAACGAGTGAAAACAAAATGTTTCTATATACTGCTAAGTAAAATGTAAGCAACTCCCCCCTCCATTTTTCAACTCACCCCTATTTGGGTGAAATCAACTCCACCTGACGCATGCGCAAAGGGTTTCCGTATTTGAGAATGATCAGTGGTAAACTAATCATCACATAATTAATCCTTAATAGTATCATGTTGGTTCTGTTCTTGTCATTTCAGAGCTCACAAAATCTAAAACAAACCCTCGAGTTTATCTCAAATCATTGTTACAGCACAGCTACACCTTGATCTATGCTATTTTCTCAAATCATTGTTACAGCACAGCTACACCTTGATCTATGCTATTTTCTCAAATCATTGTTACAGCACAGCTACACATTGATCTATGCTATTTTTTAAAGTTTCGTACATAAAAAAAGTAAATGATATTACAGCATGAACATTGCTATTATACTTAATTATTATAACAGAAAGATGTGCATTCTTTTTTAAAAAATAAAAGCATACTGGTAAAATACAATAGTCTGAAATAATCCCGGAATTAAGAAATTCGATTCTTGACTGGCTCATCAAAATGCATTTACAAGAATAGTTAATGTATTGCGCTGTTGCTTAACATTAAGAGGCAGATAGATTTTTTTTTTTACTACATCCATGTTCACGCTATAAATATATTCCATTCCAAAACATTTAGTTTAAATGTTTTAGTTGCTTAATTTTTAAAAAAAGACAATGAGCTTCAATGGCTCAACTCTTACTTTCTTTCAAAGTTAAAAATAACATGACGATGTTCAATTTCATAGCGATTAAAAATCTGACAAATTCTAACCTGCAAATATTTAGACAAAGCTCCAAACTGAAACCTGACTCCCAAGTGGAGTAAAGACTGTGTTCCTTTAACTTTTTGGTAATATATGCTTTACAATACCACAATCTTTTTAAAAAAACTTCAATATCATATAGCATGGACAATTAACACTTTCGTACCTGTTCGCAGACAGGCTAAAGATAACTTCACAAGTTTGTTACGATGTTTCAGTCAAGTAGTTTGCAAATTTTACAAACTCGTGGCTCTTTCGTTTTTGAAATGTAAAAAAACAGGCAAACACACAATATAGTTGCTTATTCTATAAATCATAAAAAAAGATAGATAAAATGACCCAGCATTCTTGAAAAAGTGTAGGTGCAAGCAAGTGTACGAGGCAGGACATTTCCCCAAAAATAGCCATGCTGTAAACATCGGACATAATTTCGAATAACTGTAGATTGTTTAATGCAATACACAAACATACATGTTTTAACAAAACAACTGGTTTTTCACTCATTTATTTTGACAAGAAGTCAGACTATTCCAATGATTTTGATACAATCTGAAATTACTACTATCTTGACACTATATTTGTACTAAATCAAAATCCAAGACAGAGGTGAATAATCCTGAATGCAATCACCCTGCACAAGGGAACTGTACAGGTGGGCGACACATTAAAGTTCTACTTAAGAAGTTTGGTTTCTTTTTGGACAGACCATGTTATTTTCTCTTAGCAGAAAATAACTCATCCAATTAATTCTGAACAGAACTATAAAAAAAACAACTACTCGACAGTATACTTGGAGCAATAATACACCCAAACCCTGTTATAATGAACCATCGACGACTGATCAAGAAATTCGCTTTTAACCCTTTGCGGCACACCTAATTCAACTCGCTTCTCAACCGTTAAATTCAACTATAAATGGAAAATAATAGGTTTAGGATAGGGCCAATAGTACTCCCTTTTAGAACATGTATAGCAGCCTCATGAAATTTCGTTTCGGAATTATTAGAGATAAATTTTAGAAAATTCCTAAACTCGAAGTTAAGAAATTTTCCTCCAATATTCTTGAAGTTTTAATTTATGATTTTCTGAAAAATTCATCAATATTTTTTTAGTGCATCAAGGTGGCTGTATCTTGGGGGTACTCATACGATTGGGACGGCCCCCTCTGCATGAAGTTTTTTTTTTTTTAAATTTTTGTAGATTTTATGTCCAGACAAAAAAACTAAACCCATTCATGTTTTCCCATCATATTTCAAACAATTTAATGCCTTACACCACAAAGGGTTAATTGAGGGTTCAAAAATCCTATATTTCAAATATTGGCTACACAAGATTTGCTATTATTCTCATATGTATTTCTGTGTCGAACAAATGAATTCAACTTAAATGCAAGTCAGTATTTAATTTTTTAAGAACAAAATATTTGTTTTAATTTATTATAGCCCATTACTAATCGCAGCTAATTCTCTGAAGCATAGAAATAAGTAGTTATTTTTCGTTAAAGAACCAAAACTAAGGTTGAAAAGTGGAAATTTTGGTTCATTATATTATCATTGCTCCTTGAGATCATCACAAGCATTTGAAAAGTTCATGACTGAGGGATAGTTATATCGGGATTTGACCGAGTTTCATTATTACAATAAACTTTTTGGGCTGTTTAGATTTGCCTTATTTCAAATCAGACAACGACTGACTAAACTTTTTTTGTTGCAGAGGGCTCCATTCACTTTATACTGGGAACGCCCACAGACCTCTGGAGTTCAGAACTGGAGAAACACAGAATCCGTCTCACGAACCAGGTTCACGTCATCTCAATGCCACTGAAGACATTACAATCGGAACTGCTGAAGATGGCGAGAAAAATGTGCAGCAGTGATCCTTAGGTTTTTGTCTTTGTGAAATCGAAGAAAGTTTCAGAATAAGAAGTGTACATATTTTTTATGTTTCTTAGATCGCACATAGATTTTGAGAGAAAACTCTTGATACACAAAAACTTGGCTGTGTTACCTGGCTAAACAATGCTGACCAACAATTTTAATTCATGTGTTTGAAATTCTCACATTGACAACATCGATCTGTAAGAGACACGATAAATGTATCTTGGTCATTTTACCACCGATTGCGGTTAAATTAAAGCATTCATCGTGGAACATCTTTTAACCACATATATTGAATAAAATAACTTTTACCATCAGTTTTATACAGTGTACATTTTTGTGTGTGTTTATATATATCAGCTGAGTTAATCAAGACACAGGTTTTAGAGAAAATAGAATTTTATTCAATGAATTATAAGCATATATCTGTATAATCCTCTACAAAAATATACACATAATCTAAAATAATTTTAAATCTTTCCACTGCTATAAATAATTTGATTTCTACAATCACTGTGCATCCATATTTCAGGATTCTCAAAATTCTCTTATTGTCTGATGTGCAACCTTTATTTTTAATTAAAATGAGAACATCAATTGCATCAAACAATTTTAGATAATCTTGAATTACGAATTGTACCATAGGATTTTTAAATATGGGCAAAAGCCAATTTTTCCATAAGTTAATGAATTTTAAAGTATGATACATTTAATGAAACATTGCCAGTGTCGACTCGTAGGCAAATTTTAAAAAAAAGATTTAAATACCTGTATTTTTATTCAATATGGATTTGAAGAAAATCTAATCAGCACTTGGACACTATAGCGCACAAACAAATTATGCAATTTTAAATTTAATTTATATATATGGTTTTAAAATTCATAGACATAAACTCTAAAATATAACATTTTATATACTTAGTGGTTCAAGTATTCGTCGAATGATTTAAATACAGGTTTTTTCCTCCATTTGCTGGCAAATTTCAGCTGGAAGACTATAGGTTTGGCTTCGACTAAAAAAATGACAATTTATCAGAAAGAAGAAATCAAAATGATACACTGCATTCATTTCTACAATGATTTTCTAAAAAAAATTAGAGCATTTAATAAGTTTTCAAACGTGCGATGTCCTACAGAATAAAACGAACAGACGATAATTTTGTTGTCACTCAAAATAATTTTGATACTGGAGTCTCTTTAAAAATTATAATGGAACTTGACTAATTCAGACGTTTTTAATTCGATTTCGTCAACAATGTGAATTTTCCTTGCCCCTCAAATTTCCTATTAATATATCATTAAAATGTCATCAACAATTCTAATTAATTTGCAAAATTTGAATGCAAAATGAAAACATTGCAAAAAAATATTAATTCTGAAATAAAACATGTCTGTATCTTGTGTCAATTCAATCAAAACTTACAATGAAACTGCATACTGCTCTATAATGAAAAAAAAAAAAAAACCACATTTTTGATTTTTTAGCGAAGTTTTTAAAACCTCAGTTGTGTGTTGTACTAGTTACTCTAGTTTATTGTACAACTATTCTATTCAACGTAATGGATATTGTTTATTATTAAAATGGTTATTTTTAAAATCATTTTAAAAAATGTGAAATTATTTATTAAAATTACTTGCTGCTTATTTATTAAAACTGTCAAATGAAAAAAAAAAAAAAAAAAAAACTTTACTGGCACTTTTAGACCCAGTTTTCATTCGAATTTTTGTCCAAAATTAACCAAGTTCCACTGTACTTTGAAAAATGCGTGTTAAAATAAATTCTCTTTCATAACTTCATGGAATGTATACTAGAAGTTACCAATTTCTGACACTAAAAATTCGAAATTGAAAGGGGGGGGGGGATAAATAGTCAATGATTTCATGTTGGATTGACGATACCTTCAACAGAAGAACTTGCATTGATGAAAAAGAAAGAAAGGTCAACAAAGGTTCATTTAAAGCACTTCTAATATTAAATTTCATGAATGGTGTATGATGACAAGATAACTACTTACCAGAGTGTACATATTTCTTCTAACCTGTAAAATAATTGAGTAAATAAATAAAAGTATTATTTGAATACAGAAAATAAAAAAAGGTAATGGCTTATGAAAAAAAAAAAAAAAAAAAATTGAACAAGCACCCCCCCGAAAGATGATTTACTTCTTTATATTTCTTACATACTTTTATTTAACTTGGTTTCACGTTTGTAATGGATTCTTCATTCCCTTTCTGATGTCCCAGAGTTTTGAAAAGTTGTACACTTGTGTATTCTCGAAGACAGTTCATTATTTAAATATTTTTTCAAACTTAATAATTTGATTTCCATTTAATTAAATTTTCAGTCCATACAACTGATGTCACCTGGTAGTGAATTTCAGAAGGAAAAAAAAAAAATATTTCAAGATTCCATAATAAATTATAAATTAAAGACAAAAAGTAAAAAATTATTAAAATGGGGGAAAAAAAGAACCTCTAGGCCAAAACATCATAGAACAATGGTGCTTTTAGGCATGATTGTATCAGCTGTTCCATTCTCTGCAGAGATTTTTGCACCTTGCAATTTACAGGAAGAACGCAAGCCTAAAAACATTATCCTCTTCATAAATCAATGTTTCGAAATAAGTTTGTAATAAACTGAAAAATCCTTTTTTGCTTAGTAGAGCCAGAGATCTTAAAATATTCACCATCTTGTTACATGTGGTTATAATGGAGATGCATCGTTGCGAAACTGTGTTTAAAACTAATTTTCAAATTTTTATTAAAATTAAATTAAAACATGGCACAGAAAAAAATTCGAATCACTGAAAGGCCAATACTATTGAATTTTAAACTATTATTAAAACTGTGTTTTTGTGCAATAATATGCAAGGAGTTAAGAAAGGAAAGTTAAAAGTTTTAATTAGATGCATAATTATTCACCGATTTACAAGAGCTCAAATTATTGCTTTGGAACATAAAAAATGTGTTTGTGAAAGTTCATTTTTTCTGAAAAATTATTCTACAACTTCTAACAAACCTTGTAGATAGTTTTTTAACCATCGAAATAAAGAAATATCAAAATGATGCACTGTCTAGAATGGTGACCGAGAGTCACCTCTTGAGTGCGAAGGGTTAATTTCTGTTCCCATTCTTTTGTGTAATCAAAATTTGTGAAAAGAATAAATAATAATAATAATAAAAAAACATCTGAAAGATACTAATGTACGTGCCATTCTAGCCTTTAAAAAATGCAACATATTAAAAAACAAAGAAATTCAAACATCTAATCAGAAATATTACAGCACGATATTGTTTTAGGCTTGATTTATAACCGTTTTGTTTTTATTGCATCAGCCATTGCATACTGTGCCTAACGATTTTTACATCATGCAGTTTACAGAAAGAATACCAGCTTAAAAACATTATCATGCCAGCAAGCACTATTTATTTTATCATCTGCATTTCTATAATACTATTCAACCATCGTTTCTAAATAAGTTTAGAAATTTTTAAAACCACATAGAAAATGTGATATACTTCTATTGAATTTGAAACAAAAATAGGCAAGCAATCTTAAAAATCAAATATTTTTGAAATGTAATTCAAGAAATAAGTAAATATAAAGATTATACTGTGAAAACTGACTCCAGCATTATACAGATGACTGACCATTTCAATAACAAATGAATGGCAAAATTCTATTATTCTATTGCATCGGATGTTGTGCAAAATCATTTTACAAAATCTATTAAAATTAAAGAAAAAAATTACCAAGGAAATAAAATTTGTATCACTGGAAAGCCCCCCCCCCCCTTTTTTTTTTTTGATAAAAAGCCAAGTTTTATAAAGTTTTGTCAAAATAGTTTTCATCTAATAATATGCTCTGAAGTTATTCAGGAAAAATATTAAAATTTCGGATATTTTTTTCATTAAATGAAAAAACTAATTACAATTTTAAAAAATCCTTTCTTAGTTCTTCTACCTCTTTCTTACCTCCCAGAAGTAATTATGTGCCGAACTTGGTAGTTCTAGGTAAAACGGTTTGTCCTGTAGAGTATTTCAACGATTTTTGCATCATCCAATTTACAGAAAATATAACCACTAACATGATAATTATTGACAATGTGAAAAAGCAGGCAGGAATTTGCGAAGAACGGAAAGATTCAACCTATGGCGGATTTCGATCAGATTTTAAATATTGTAGCATTTAATGATAGACAATTTCACCTGTGAAGAAAGATTTAAGCTGAAATAGTTGAACTGCAACATTAAGAAAGGAAATCTTAATATTAAAAAAAGTCATTGTGGCTATGTATGCATATATGTTTTGCATCTTCTTCTAAGCAACTGGGCTGATTTCAATCAAACTTTGCACACTTAAAAGAAAGAAAACTTTACTTTTCAAAGTGCAAAAGTTAATTAAATATTCAATTAATTGGAAGTTAATGGAAGACTTTTTCCCACAGTTTTAAATATTTTTATACAGTCTTAAACTTCACAATTTTATCTTTTCATTGATACCAATTTAATTTGCGTGCAATTTTTTAATCTTTTAAAATCTAATAGATACAGATGACTTTGAAATAAGGGAATTTACAGATACTCCGTTGTCTCCAACAACGGCGAGACTTTGTACTACTCCACCTTTATTTTTTGATATATATGCTTTAATTTTTTAAATATTTTTGGCAACATTTTTTATTGGTTCCGAAAGAATTCTATTTAATTATATTAAAAAAAAATACTGCCTTTAAAATCTCCAATCATTTTCATCTGCCTAAATAACATTGTAATTGAGAAGAGTATAGAACTTTAAGTAGTGAGAAATTTGATGTAACTAAATGAAAACAGAAGTCTATCAGTCGAATTCAAACGAAGGCAAAGAAAGTAAAGCTTTTGTAGCCAAATGAAACAGATGTTCAACGAACAGCACAAGACAGAAAATGTTGTTTACAGGCAAGTATTGAATTAATGTAATTTGTTGCAGCCTTGATATCTGTAGTTGAAAAGCTCTGTATTTGAATGTTTATTGTACAGATTTTTATGAAGACTGTATGTCTCTGTGTGGTCCTTATACAAATCTGCAGTTTTTGTCCAATCTCAAAGAAATTTCGCACAAGTGGTCTTCAAAACAAGCTAAAGGTCACTGTCAACTTTTCAAAGCCCAAATGTTAATTAAAAATTTAGCAAGATTTTGGCATTTTTGGGGCGATATCTTTTCCAAAAATATATCACAAGAACTAATTTTAGACCACATTAAAGTTCAAAATATTAGCTTTATCAATGTCACAGTTTTAATTTCCAAACAATTTGTTTCTCTCATTTTAATAAATTTTTCAAAATTTATATATTTTTCTAAAATAATTTTTATTGTTGAAGAACAAGAATAGATATGAGTAACTGTTGCCAGAACACTTTAACAGAATTTTCGAAGAACACTAAAAGAAAAGTTTAAAAGCAGATGATTAACAATTTATACCAGGAACAACTTTTGCTTTGGTTTATTTTCTTGTTTTTTATTAATGAAAAACTAACTATTTAATTCATGGTCCAAAAACATTCAATAAAACCTTTCTTATACTTCGGTATTTGCGACCAAAATTTGAAATACTTATATAGCAAATATTAAATTATGGAGAAAATTAGTTTTAGGCAGTTCCTAAAAATTGTTAGATTCAACTGATTTTCTCATTTAAATTTAAAAATGTTTCAGAGGGTAAAAGGATTTGGGGCATAATATTTTATATAAAAGTAGTTTTTACATTAAAAATATTAGATATCAAATTATTTAATACCCGTGCAATGCCAGTTATCTCAGCTAGTATTTTATATAAGAGTATTTTTTACATTAAAAATATTAAACGTGAAAATACTTTTATCCAAGCAATGCCGAGTTCAACAGCTAGTATATAAATAAAACATCCTCCATCCTACTTTAGTTGTCCGATTTGACATTTTTTCAGGTCCAGAATTCGGAGACTGATTTTCAAAAATCAACTATTTGTTTGTTTCAACATGTATGGAAACATACAAAACTCAATTGAATGGCTTTTTATTAAGTCAAATAACTCCCCAAAAAAATCTAAATTCTATTCTTCACTGGTCTTTTAAAGTTTATCTTATGTTGCCACTCATTCTGAAGACAATATTGTTTCCAGAGGCACCTGACATTTGTCTCTCGATGCGGTACCTTCTCTGCCTCAACATATGCACTATCTTATGAAGGTATATTTACAATATTAAACCAATCAATGCATGATAATGCACACCCATATTATGCATACATTTTACCCCCTGTATTTACAAAACAAATTAACTTATTAATAAACTTACATAAATAATGTACTGGAACAAAGTTGAAAATTATACACTCAAAAGTGGAGGCTGTTTTTAAATTTTTATGACATGAACCGTTTAGCTAGAATCGTTGGAGAAAAACAAGATTAGATAGAAATAAACAGGACAGAGCAAGTCTCAAGTTGGGACTAGGATTGTATCTCTCTTTTTTTATGCAAATAATTTACACAAATCTTTTCTTTTATCAGTATTAACAAAATTATAATTAATTTCTGCTTTTATCAGCATCAATGAAATTGAATTAAATGTCTCGTTTTTACCAAAATGATTCAAATGTTTCAATGGAGCCAAACTCGCCAAAATATTGAAATCATTAAAACGGCCACTATCTTGCAAGGAAATCCAAATATAAAAATTCTTACAAATACGTCGTTTTTAATACCTCAGAAACCTTTATGCCAAATTCGAAGAAAATCAAACAACTCATTTGGATGTGACAGCACCACAAACACATTTATAGACAAGAGAAATGCTGAATGGTCAAGTTGAAACAGAGACCTTGCTTTGCTTGGTCAATTAAGTATACCGATGGTAAGTGGAGCCTTTGACGAGTCCAAATCGCAAAAATATATTGAAAGAGAAGTTGACTGTTTCTTTACAAACTGTCTTTTACTATACGAGAAGAACAATAATGATTATTTCCATTAATCTTCATTTTTACATTATACTACATATATTATTACAACATTTCATTGTTTACATTACCAGTACATAAACTTCCGTATCCATAAACAAACTTGTTCTAGAAACAAGAATACTGAATTGAATATGGCAACATAATTGGCCATTTTCCTAGTTAATAGATGTCACAATTCCACATAAAAACGTTAAAAGATGCACGACCAACTATCTAAACTGGATTTCCTCAAATCTGACCTTGTTCTTTTATATATTTGTGAGGAAAAAGACAAATTGATTAGTTTAAGTTGAACAGAGGAAGAAATAAAGAAATCTCCAAAGGTATCCAATTGCAATACTCTGTGTTAGGACAGAAATAAAATTCATAGGAGTTAGTTTAGTTATATTAACATCCCATTTTGAAGCAACATGTGGGCTATTTTGGGACGGACCTTGTAATTTTGAACCGTGGTCTGCACCACACCAACGGAGGACACTAGAATATGAAACTTGGTAAGGAATAGAAGTTTATTATTATTCTATTATGTCTTACTGATTGTAATTCCTTTATAAGAACTTCTGGATTTGTAGCTTTTCCTCCAGGCTAGAGAATGACCAAGCTGTTGAAGGAGCCGACTATGGAGCAGGCAATATAGACTATGAGAGAGGTATTCATTCTTCAGATCCACAACCAGCCACTTTAAAACTCTGCCCCCGAGTTTTGTTAATATTGATAGCAAACCTTTACTAGGAATTGCAGGTGCTTGGATAAGAAGTGGTAGACAGATGGGAATGGAAGAAATTCTTTTTTTCACGGCCAAAACCTACGATTCTATAATTATAATTCAAATCTCTTAACTGAAAATCAACTATCTTCACTATGTAAAATACCTCTGTGATCCGGACAGCTAAGGTAAATTCCTTTCTGTCCAGGTTAGTAAAATACATGCAATTCTTACATTGGGCAATTGAATAATTTGCAGCATCTTGAATGGTTGGACTTTAAAGTGCAAAAGCAATTTTTGACCATACCGTGACAAAAACACGATTTGAAGGAACTAATCTAATCAGCCTACAAGATCCATATACAATAAAAGTCAGAAACAGAAACCAATGGAAGTAACCTCAAATAAGCTATGTCAGAATTGGGACATTGCACCAGAATATGTTTAGTGGACAAATTACATCGACACCGCATGCATGTGGGCGGTGGTTAAGGAGATTAGCAAATTTGTATGCATCAAATGAGTGTTTCCAATTCTAAGGCAATTTAGCATGACCGATGCTTTTCAGTTTCAATTACAGTTTTTCAAAAGGTAACATCAATTGGGTGGATCTTGTACAATTTATTTTGGTTTCGTTGGTCCCAAATACTCTACCATTTTTTTTTGCTAATTGATTTGAAGTATCTTGAATGAAATAAAAATAAAAACTACTTCGAGTCTGATTGAAAATAAATATGCAAATCTCATATTGTGCGGCTGTCGAGGATCGGTTCTTATCCATGAATCAAGTGTATCAACAAGAATCCATCAAAGGTTTTAGAAGGATCACTCGTTAAATTATATCAGCAAATATATTTTTATTCAGCATCAACATCGCGCTTTGTCGCTGGGGAGGACTCTGAGTCTGTCTTTCACCGTGCTCTCTGAGAGTTGGGAAATGTTGGGTCAGGAGTTCTCTACACGCGTTGTTGAATGGCGGATGATAAGATATGTACTCGCTTCTGCGCCTCCCTGTAGTGAAACAGAGCGGAGGTGCTGCCACGGCCATCGAATGCAAAAAAGAAACGAATACAAAATACTTTTTTTGTAAAACTTATGCTGAAAAACAATTCCCTCGTGAGTTTATGCACTTTAGCAGTATCCTGAAATCGGCACGCGAGTTGATGAGTTAATGTGATCATTGCCTAATCTTTTTCAGCTCCGTGAGTGGTCGCAAGCCGACGGCAAGGCAGGAACCGTCAGATTACTCCAGGACATCAAGCTACTTCCTTCCGCAATGAGGGCGATGAAGAAATTTTTGAAGCCTGGAGTAGATCGAAATGCCTGCGCACAACTGCAGGAAAGCATAGTGAACGATTTAAAATACTTGTTCGTTCAAAAAAGCCCGAGACTAGCGGGGTCTATTTCGTACCCTGTTGGGTTGGGAGAGTTTCGCATTTCACTGCGGGACGTTCAATGGCTTTTTCTGACCGAAAGTATAGAAGGGTCTTGATTCGTACCTCCGGTTGTTTTGAACATCTGCTTTATGGCGGAAGTGACGTAATTTCTGCAGAGCGCGCAACAAAGATCAAACGTCTCTGCGATATATCGTTTTGTAAGTTTCAGATTCAGTTCGAGTTTTGAATTCAAAGGAACCTAGGGGAGAGAAATACATTTGCTTCCCTAATATGATTAATTTGGTTTTGAAAATATACATCAAATTTTAAGTGGGAAAGTTGGATCACTTATCTTTTCCACGAGGTAAGGAATGAAATTTCGCTAAGATGCATTAGTTCAACAGCTTATTGGTATGAGAAAGGGAACAACTGCTCAACGATAGACTTTAATAAACTTCGCAGTACAACCATGAAGAGAACTTGCAGCAAGTAACAAAGTCTGACGTCAACATGAAACGCTGCCTGCAAACCAATTAGCAAAAACAGGGTACGAAACACAACCGGGAATAGAACTCATGACCCCTCGGTTCCAAGCGGAGACGTAACCATTAGCCGTTGAACCTGAGGGAAATAGATTTCAGCAATAAGCCTCGTTCGTGATTCATTCGTATACGATATTTTTAACTATTTCTGATTCTAATTAATTTTTTTTGAGTTGAGAATATGATTTGAAATCAAGAGAGATTTTCACTAATAAATTGCGCCTTTCGGTGAAATAAATTATGAAATTAGAGTTCAAAAGTAATTATTTCAAAATGGGACAAATGTCTAATATTATTGTTCAACAAACACTGATTGTTTTTTAGATTTGATACAATTTTAGTTTGCAAGTCTAGCCAATCTGTGACAAATATTCCCGCATCGATCGCACAAGGTGCAAGTTCACACTACAACGATTTGTCTGACAAGAGTGCAAGTATTGCAAGCAAGACTGAAAGTCACGAGTTTCACCATGAAACGATATGCGCAAGTTTGCCAGCAAGTTTATCGTGCAAACCTTGCGAATAATAGACAAAACAACGAGACGAAGCTACAACCTCAGTGTATCAGATCGGACTACCAGGAGTTAGTAGAAAGAGGTCGATGACTCCTAGACGTCTGGCTACGACAGGGAGGGTGATAGATTTCCTACGATCGGTCGCTCAGATTCGTATGATCGATTTATTTAAACTTTTCTCGATTTACGCTTAATTTTGGGGAATATGATTTGAAGTCAAAGAGAGAACGATTTTCGTGCTAATAACAACGTTTTGCTATTAGAATAAATTATGAAATTAGAGTTCAAAAGTAATTGTTAAAATGGGACAAAATGTATAAGTTTATTTCAACAAACATTGACTGTTTTTTCGGTTAATTCTGTTTATAAACGCTAAATTTCACTTATTAAAGAAAATGCGATATAGTTTTTTTTAAAGTGTCAGTATATTATTTATTAAAAGATGGAAAAATGTTTCAAAAAATTTTTATATAATATAGTTTATTTTTTACAAATATCATTTGTGTATTGAATTATCAAAAAGAAGGACGGTCTAGAATGCTATCAAAATCGGATGTTTTTTTTAAACAGAGACAAAGATAATTTATCTCTTTGTCTGTTCTTGCGAGGAAGCTTGTTTTTGCATACCTTGCTGATGTTCTGACAATGAGGGTGGCGCTGAGCTTATGTCATCAACTCGAGCACATGATCGCGTACAAGTTCGATTCAGTTTGACGCGTCATTTTCCACGACAGTCAAAATCAAACGCTGCAAACCTGACAAGTGCTATCTGGGTATAAGATATTTATAATGCACTTTTTTCGTTTCGTAAGCCATTTTAAAGGGAGTACAATCAATTTATCTTTTTACAAAATATAGATTTAATAATATTATACATTTATAGACATAAATTGCAGTCTTTTTTCAATATATTAATGATAATTTTACCAGTTTTCTAGAGATGAAAAGTAATAAACTTTTTTCCATGCCAATTATTTTAACATGAATAAATCTTATAAATTAATATTACAAACCATTTGTTTATTTTTTGCAATTACATAAGAAAATAAAACCATGAAAAAGTTATTAAATTCAGCAAGTTTTCAGAACATTAAAAAATATATCTATCAGGAACAAGAAAAATTCTTTTATTGTCAGATTTTGCAATTACTTTGAAATATTTGACAAATTTCTTTATGAAACCAAATAAAAAAAAAAAAATTGTAATATATGTAATGAGGAAAGTCATTCCACTCAATGTTAAAAATTACCCAATAAGAAAGAAATTAAGTAATTAAATCTTTAAATGTAATTGATCTTAGCTAATTATCAAATATCATTATTGACGATCTTGAAGGAGTAGTAAAGATTTAATTTTTGAATTCATCGTATTAAATTATTAAAATTCGATAAAAGATTGAATTACTTTTTAAAAATCTAGTAATTGATAAATTCTTCTTTGAATTGGTCAAATGGATTACATTTATCCTGATAAACCCTTTCAAAACATAATTAACGTCTTAGCAGCCTCATTTTAAACGAAAATTTGATAAGTTCTGATATCGAAACAACCCACTTCTCGCTAGCGAATAGCGTTTACGCCAGTATAGAGCTGGCGAGAAATCAGATCCGACCGACGAGCAGATCCCAAGCGGTTGGAAAAAACGGGTACGAGAATCGCACTTGTCGTTAACGGGCGGAAAAGTGACGTCTCCCAACCCAACCGGGGCCAGAATAGACCCGAGCAATTTTGGACGATTTTACTGGACAAGATTTCTGTTTTGTTTACGGCGGTAAATAGGACTTCCGCCTTAACTATCAACTTTCGGTCAATGGAAACATGCAAAATTTCAACACTCTGTTTGAAAATATTAATGAATGTTTAAAGTGGAGTTTTCGAATATTATGGCTTAA
>BGPR01015186.1:24640-37297 GCA_013235015.1 Araneus ventricosus
TTTTTTCAATGTGATTGTATCAATTGGTGTACTTGCATTTAACAAATATATCAGTAAATACAATTGTAAGAATATGTTTTCTTTTTGGAATTTCACATAATTTTAGATTTTGATAGGTTCTTTCGCATTAATGGTACTTTGACTAAATAGAGGCTCTAGTTTTAGGAGAGCAATAAAACAAATTTTTCAGGCAGAAATTTTTAAAAATGATTTTCCAGTTTATTTCAAGACATGAAGTATAAGTATACAAAATATTATTTAAAAATTGGAACCTGTGTATTAATGGAAGATAATTTGGGCAACACATTTCTCTTTGTGTACTGATATTTTCTTTCTGTTTCTTAAGAAAATTCAAAAGATGACTAGAACCAACTCTTTTATTAAATATTTGCAAATATAAAATTTAAAAGAAAAGCGCTCGTGGTGAAAGTTTCTTACTTTTTTTGGAATAAACTATCTTCGTTATAGGGTGATGCAGTAAATGATCACCCAGACCTAGCCCGAGCAGTGATGCCCGGGACATCATATTATTCTTTGTCCGCCTCTCCCATTATACAGGGTGGTCATATATTATTGGACCCATTTCAAAAATTAATTTTAAAAAACTAATAATGTTGCAACTACAGTTTTTAAGGGGACTTGACACCCTTTCCGGAAAATCAATGAAAATATCGATTTTCAAATTTTGAGTGGAAAATGATCCTTGAACCTTTGACTTAATAATCTGAAAGTTTCAAAACAATCAGACAAATATTTAATGAGATATGAAGTTATTTTGTCTAGCATTTCATCACGTGCCACGCCCACTTCCAATGTTTAAATCATGCATATTTCATGTGTAAGTTGCAAAGCCACCTAATTTTTTCCATAAAAGCAAAGCAAGGTAGTTGTTTCAAACAGTATCCGTTTAATCTTTGTTTGTTTATTGTTTTACTGCTTTCGCTTCTTTATTATTTATGAAGCATATCATCATCATCATCATCATCACTGCTTTCGCTTCTCATTTTGTTTGAATTTCTCACTGTCAATAAAATTTCAATAAAATGGTTTTAAATTTTTTCTCTGTTATAATGGATATTTGAAAAATAGTACTGCAGATCATTTATTAAATAATTTGACTAAAAAAAATTTGAAAAAAGTGAAATTTTTCGCATTTTTAAATTTTTTTTCTAATTATCCCTATAAATAATGATGCTAATTAATAATTATAGTAATAATAAATATTAATAAAATTGATAACTTAGGACTCGCAAATGTCAAGTTATTGCTCTGAAAAAAAACTAGCTTGATATAAGTTGTTTTTATTACAATTTTATTGTTTTTAAAACTTTAAAGCTGTTTTTCTCAGTTTGTTTTTTTCCAAAATTGTGTCTGCTACAAAATGCAAAAAGTCGATCTCTTTTTATTCTAATTACTTGACATTTTTTCTGTTCACTCACAAATGCATGCTTAATAGAATTAGGGATGGATTTGTAAAAATTTTGATTAGAATTTTTTTAAAAAATGTACAAAGTGAAAAATTCTGATATTTTCCAGAAGTTTCACAAAATTTTTTTTCTCTGAAACTAATGTAGATATCAAAATTCCGATCCCTATTTCTGTCAAGTACATTGAGAGGTCCCTTTAAAAAAAATTTGGAGAAAAAATATTAAAAATTGTATGAGAAGAAGCATTCTAAAAAAGGGTTAATTTTTTTAAAATTTTAAAATTTGTAATTTTTCAAAATGAACAATATTTTAGAAATTTCAGTTTCTGCACAGTATACATCTATCTACTACAAAATTGAATAAGTTTGATCAAAATTGTAGAAAAAAATTTTTTGGGTGCCAAGTCTCCTTAAAAATGAGAGCTCATTTTAGAAAGTGTTTTTTTCAGATAGATAACACGCTGTTACGGTGGTCGTAAATTATTGGACATTTCCCATTTTTGAGAGCCATTATCTGCGAAACTATTAAATGTAGAAGAAGAATAAAAGCATGTATTTGTAAGGAATTTTACGCTCTTTAATTTGTGAATTCGTATATAGTGTGAAAACTGAATAGTTTTCGAGGTATTCAGGAAACACTGAAAAAGGAAACCAGGAAACGCGCATCGTCTTCTGCTAATCGGTAGCCACTGCGTATGGAATTAGCTCTCTGTAGAAAATTTAGAACGGCGCAATGGTGCGCTAACTATCTGAAAAAAAACTTTTTTATTTGCTCTCTCATTTAAAAAAACGCATTTGTAACATTATTAGTTTTATTTTATTAATTTTTTAAATGGTTTAAATTATTTATGACAACCTTGCATTTTGTCTCCATTGTCCTCTAAAGCGGGACATTCACCGCTGTTCCACTGCACGAGTTTTGGAACACGGTAAGGCAAAAACTTTCGTCAATGTGAAATCCCGATGAAAAGTGGAGCAGATAGACAGCGCTGTTGGAATTCCAACGAGTTGGATATCCAATCACAAGAATGAAATATGATTCTTCGAGGCGGCGATAAATCACCCGCGTGTGTGTGGAGAGCGTTGGGAGGGGGAAAGTGCGTGGGAGTCAGTCTGGGACTTTGGACCTTCTCAAACAAGGTGTCTCAAAACAAACTTCGGAACATCCGTGAATGACTTGCCTAAATTTATCGACTACAATACAAACCGGTTGTTGCTACAAGTGGATTAGAACAGCGTGGTCGTCAATGCCCAGCTTAAGACAGGCACCCTGTCCATCCATACGCCACTGCATGCAGAAAACACTTGTATCGGAGGTTAAAATAGTCAATCCTCCTTTATCCGCAGCCTGGTCAGCATCCAATAGTGTAGCGAGGGTGAGTGGACCCGGGCATCATGTGGTATTTTTTAGCCCTTCATTGGCTGAAGCAGGAGTGACCCGTGGCATGGTGATGTGATGTTTCCTCCCCGAGAGCACCGTTCCCACGGGAAAGAGAGTCCAGTCCTTTTCATGTCAGCCGCAAACCGCAGGACAGCTGCACCTGCTGGTCGTTAACCAGACGTGAGCAAGAGTAATGGCTTCACACAGAGAGCCGCCACAAAGCAGATGAATCAATATCTGTCAGAGAGCGCATTAGCGATACCCTTTCGTGTCATACCTGAATAGCCCCGGTGGTGGCGAAACCCAAGAACCTTCCCCATGGTAGGATTTGACCACTGGGAACTTGGAAGGTGAGCTGTTGGTCAACCGGGAGTACGATTAGCCAGTAGAGTAGAAGGAAGGTGGAGCTACACCCCTTGAGGTAGGGGATAAAGACAGAATGCTGGATGGAGAACGAGAAGGGCGGTGGAGAACCGTTTAGGAGGCTCGAACTTGGTTTCAGACTCCAGAAGCGCCGACAGAGAGCTGTGTGATCAGCTCGGATTTAAAGTCCCGAATTAATTCGGACTTTGGTAAGCAACCCCGAGGAATCGGCAATTTCCCGAACTCTCGGCTAATCAACTCGCGAGCACTCGTGGTTAAGTGTCACGTTGATAGGTGGAAGCTATCCATCCAGTGATTATTATTATTGTTCTTGTAGACTAATTTTCCATTGAACTTTGACGTCTTAGAACTATGATCTTATTGACTGAACTTTGTAAATAATCATATTTAATCTAGACTTCTCTGCGAGAAGTGTTCTCTTAATTATTGCTGTATAAATAAAGTACTTAGGTCAACCTAAGCCTGCATTTATTTGGTCACACCTAGGCCAAGACACCACAGTGATATTATTCCGTACTCCTTTTTCATATCTGATATTAAAAATTGAAACGAGTACACTTATATTTTGTCTCCGCGGCACCCCCCGCCCTAAGACTGGCGCCCGGGGCATCTGTATCCCCTACCCCCCCTGTTGCGACGCCACTGTACCTAAGCCGTTCGGTTTATATAAATGGCATTTCTCAAAAGAGACGGAAAAAATGTGATTTTTCTTACCGAAGGCGGAATTGCAGTAGATGTCGTTGAAATCTTCCGGAAACTGTGTTATGCACATCGGACAATTCGGTGCGGCGTCTAAAGAGAGAAAGGAAAAATCTCGCATAAACACTGTTGTTATGTTGTTTACTTGATGAATTGTTTACTTGATGAATTGTTTACTTGATAAATTGATATATAAAAGCACATAAATTAATAACTTGATATTATATAATATAATATATAAACACCTAAATATATAAAACTGCAGTTCATTAGATTAAAATTTGCATTTGTTAAATTAATTTGTTCGTATATATTTTAAATATCCTTTTTACTAAAAATAAAAACAAAGGAAAGATATCATGCATAAATATAAAAAAAGGAAGAGTTAATAATGTCAGACCTGAATGCAAAAAAATTACTCCTGAAAAAAGGAACTAAAAGATTTATTTATATTGATACATAAAAAACAATCATCGACATTAACTTATATATCTCTAGATTACATATTATCAGGGGCCCCCTTTTCTTAAACTAATAATGTTGATTAACATTCTCGAACATAATGCAGAAAAAAAACACATATTGTAATAACCTGGAAACTCAGAAGTCCGAGAGATTTTTTTTAAAAAAAATTCTCAAGTTTCCTTTTTTTCCTTATCAAGAGGGGGATGCATTGGATCCAATAACTTTTCACTATTGTTCGTCATGAAATACGAAAGAAAATATATTGTTAAAGGAAAAGGTCTCATCTGTTCGGTCCCTGCGATCTCCAAAATGGTCGGATTCCTCCTTCGTCAATTGTTATCCATCACACAAGTCCGCTCCTTATTCTACAATCCAGACGGGGGGGGACATTACACGAGCGAGCATTTTCGTGCAAAAACTGAGCAAAAAAGAACACAATTCGAACCGTCCCCACCGGAACGAAGTATATGCACCATTTTTTTTCTTTCTTCCGATCATCCAGCAGCGCGTCTCGAATATATCTTTTTAAGTGAAGGGATCTAACCCCTCTTCACACCCTGGCCTTGCGTCACAGAAAAAAACAACGCCTGATTGGATACACTTGTTGCCAGGCGCTATTTTAGAGTGACCTTATGACCTCCCCCGCTCGTAATGAGGGAGAAAGTGACCTTTTAACTGTCCTCCTGCACGTAGGCACTCGACAATCTTGCACCACGGAAACGAAAAAGGAAAAAAGAATATTTCTTATAGCAGACAATACTACACTTGTATCATTAGCATTTATAGCAAAAATTGCTATGGCAGACACAAATGCGAGCAGTGAATACCTGTCAAACATAAAATTACTGGGTTTTATTTTGTCTGTTTATAAGGAGACTTCTGAGGTAATGCTGCAGAAACAGATCATAATGCCTAACTATAAACTGGTAGTTAAATTCTGAAAATATTAAAATATTGCATTGTCATTAGGTACACAAAACTAGACAAAAGTTCACAGTGGTGTGATAGCAAAATAAGCAGTGACGGGACGCTCTAAAAGCAATGCCGGAGCGCTCTAACCTGCGTGACGAAAGTAACGCTGTTTTAAGGATGTTTTCACAATTTTTTGTTATTTATTTCTTGTGAAAAAAAGCAGTGCCGGAACGGCGTTCCGCCTCCACCATACTCCTGAAAGTTGAGGACTCCACTGAAGAAGTGACTGAAAAATTTATCTTCATAAAGATGAAAGGAGTCAAGTTAAATAAAACCATGCAAAAAATGTCCAACTGTACAGCATTCATGTCATGTGGGCACGTAGTTTCAAAGATATCCAACTCTTAAAACTTCCCTTACTCTTTTAGATACCTGTTCGAGGAATTGCTTTATAACTTGAATGAGAGCAGGTCAGAAATTCCTTCCTAAAACAATTTAATAAAGATTCGAACCTCTACTCCGAAACATCGCAACATGATAACGTTTCAGACTTGCTTTCGTCTATCTACACATCATTTCTAAAAATTTACTCTTAACCATGTAGCAACGATAACACACAGAAAAATGTATTAAATACCATCACAATGCGCGTGAGCATAAATCCAGTAACGAAAGTATAGATATAATACACTTAAAAATATTTTCAAAAATTTATTGCGATTATAGGATAAACATTACAGAAATAAAATTTGGTTTTCGAGTTTTAAAGTGATGTCAAAATGGTTTTTGTGCTATTATACGCAAAACATTAAAATTTCAATTTATTTTTTATTAAAAATCTAGTAAAAATTTTGAAAACTGTTTCTTAGTGAGCACCTACTGCCCAAGTAGTAACTACTTGCCAGGTTCGGTAGCTCTAGATCTTCAATTGTTGCCATGTAGAGCGTTTCGAACGATTTTTCCATCACTCGTGTCCTGTACACACAGTATCCAGCCTATGGACGAGTTTTTTGTTTCGTTTATTTGCTTCATCAACTTCTAGTGATAATGCTAAGTCAATGGGAACCTTCAAAATTCCAACACTCTGTTTCAAGATATTAATGAATGTTTAAAGTGGAGTTTTCTAATGTTATGGCTTAAGGATACTTTGAAAATATTAAATTTCATGTTCCTATTGTTGTAGCTCTCAATGTTTGCTTACAATAAAAGCCTAATTGTGTTGAAAGGTTGCCATAATTATTCCTTATCGCACTTTTTGACGCTTTGTGTACTCAAGAAAGAAATGAGTCGAACTTGGCGCTTGATATGAGATCCAATTGGATTTGGCGATCGCTTAAGGTATCCGAACACGTTGAAAAACCGATTTTCGAACAAAAGTGCCATTTTTTTATTTTTGATGTTTTAGATAGTTCCTTCATTTACCCTTCTAAAACATATTTACTTTTGTCGGTACGTTAATTAGAAGACGAGATATTAATTGTTTTATAACAAGCCGAAAACCGGAAGTGGGCGTTTAATTAACCGGAAGTTGTCATTTAAAGGGACAGAAACCTGTAACAAATTCTTTTAAACTGCATTTTTTCAAGTTAATACGATGTTAGTACATTTTTAGGATTTTTTTAAAAAGTTTAGATACTTAATTTAAGCGCGTGGCAAAACTAAAATTTGATTTTTCTCAAAATTAGATTTATGCATATTTTTCACACTTCAAACATGATAACTCAAGATATTATCATTCGATTGTTCTGAAATTTTGTGAACACTTTCTTCAAATGTTTCTCTAGTGAATGTACTAGAATAATGTATATTATAACAATATTTTTTTAATTATGGTCTTTTATTTGAAAAATGACATAAAAAATTTGCTGAAAATCTTGCAATGATTGTTCGATTAGCTCTAAAATTTTTATTTATCCAAAGAATGTTAAGATTCTAGTACAAGCACTAGTCCATATATGTAGTTTATTTTAGTATTAGTTTTATTTGAATTATTATAAAAGTTTGACCTCTAGCATGTTTGAAGTTTTGGGGAATTTCCACTAAAAAGCAGCAGAAATTCAAGATTTTTGTAAATTTGTAATAATTTATACTCAAAAATCATACTTTAATATTAATCTTTATTAAATTCGAATCTAAAAAACATATTTTGGTGTTTCTATTTTACAATTTTTAAAAAAAGTGCCCCGAACGTGTTCGGATACCTGAAATTGGAAGGTTACTGGAAGAGGGAAGTGAACCCTCTCCACGGAAGTTCTGTTAGACCAAAATAAACAAATCAGAAAACTCGTCTATAAACATTATCATGTTAAAACAAGGTTCCCCAAACTTTTCCCCCCTCGCGCCTTGATTAGCATTTTTATTTTCGCGTACCCCCTACTGTCGTATCCCCCGCTCCAACCATCCGTCTACACAAAGAACTTCTTGTCAATAATGTCAAGGACCTATGTGAGCTTCAGAGTCAAGTGACTGGATTTTATAACATTTTAAGGACTTATTTTTGACTTATTCCATTTTCACAATAGTATTAATTCAACGTCAAAACAGATGAAATCAGTATTGTAATAATTTCGAATTAACTTATAAGGATAGCTAAAAGTTACAATTCCTTTTGCTTTCGTTTTTCTTATTTTGAGGGTAGGTCTAGGACTTGCACAACTTTCATTTTTACTTTTTATACGAACTTGGGGAAGCAAAATTCTGTAGAATTTTCAATCCCTTATATTTTCTTGTGTCCGCCATTACCGCCTTTGAGTTCGCGTACCCCAATTGGTCCTTCGCATACCCCAGGGGTACGCGTACCCAGTGGCGGACTGGTTTTGAAAATTGTTTTTGCCAGGAGTCAACGGGGCCCATTCACATCTACAATGCTCATTGGCCCTTGCACAGAAGAGATTGTGGCTTCTTCACATAAAACTACTTGCTATTTTGTTTATTTGTTTTAGAAAAGGCTCTGGAAAGTTACTAGAGCAAGAGTCTTAATCTTTCTCTCTCACACATGCACACACATTCTGGGCTTCAGCAGTCCTATCCATTGGGCTAACTGGAGTATAGCTTAGGGGTGCCATTGATCCATGGGGCCTAAAAATTTACTATACTGATATTATTTTCATTTTGAATAAAAAAAATTATTTAATTATAATTTTATATGCTATGATATGTTATTTAATAATGAAAAAATATGTTTTTAACTTCGTGCGAAATTACTATAGCCCAGGGCTCTCAACTTTGTTAAGACAGCCCTGATATTGGGGCCCATATTATTCTATGCGTAAGGGGGCCCACTTGCCATCGGGCAAGCTGGAAACCTGGCCAGTCCGCCGCTGCGCATACCATAGTTTGGGAACCTCTATGTTAAAATATCTTCGATTAGCAGTAAAATGTCACCTACCTGTTGTAGCTTCACTCGGTGAAGTCTCCACCAATGTAGGTAGAATCGATACCGGCATGTTTCCGTCTATTCCATCCGGAAAATCGAGGTCTTGATCAACATCCACAAAATTGACCAAGTGACTCATGTTGCTTTCTGACTGGTGCAGGCTCGCATCGTCTGCCTGCTCGTCCACCTTTCCCAAAGAGAGCCCTTCAGTGGTGACCACTTCTCGCACTCCACTCGCAGTGACAGTTGGCCCTTCGGCTATGGGATGAGTAAAAGCATCGGTTGGTTCCGCCGTCACGACTTCAGTGGGATGGGCCGTAGGTAGAGGTTCAGTAAAAGATTCCGAGAGAGTCGTCTCGAATTCTAGAACTGGCCTCGTCGTAGAGACGTGCTCTGCGGCTGGTACGGGCAAAATACTGTACGTTTCTTCATCGCCGTCCGTGTCTGTTGGAAAAGTGGGTGGAGGCATCTGAGGAAGTTCCGGCGCGTCGATTGCAAAGTCCGGCAAGGAAGGCACGGAGCATGCGGAAGGTATTGTGAAGTCCTTGGTGATTTCGAGATCTGTGGACGAGAGGAAGGAGATATTAAAACACAGTAAAAACTATATACAGGGTGATCATAAAAAAAACTTTGCCGATGTATGGACGCGAGCATACCGTTATAAGGAGCGGAATAAAATTTTGGATGGAGGTATTACACAGAATGCGCTCGAGAATAATGTCCAAAATAATAGTCCAGCTCTCACAGCTACGGTTACAATGGCAAAATTTCGAAATTTTCAAATGGCAGCATTTGCTTTTTTCTCACGGAAACGTGATACTCACAGTAAAAAACTTAAAATGGAGTTGGAACGGTATTTTTAGGGCCAAAAATTATGGCGCTAGGCAGAGACAAAAAAAGTGCTCTTCTAGCTAATATTTACTATTGGTTATTTTTGCTTTTTTCGTCGTCTCTGCCTAACGCTGCCATTTTTCGCTCTAAAAATATCGTTCCAACTCCATTTTAAGTTTTTTACTGTGAGTATCACGTTTCCATGAGAAAAAAAGCAAATGCTGCTATTTGAAAATTTCGAAATTTTTTCACGTAACCGTAACCTTGAGAGCTGGGCTATTGTTTTCCAGATCACTCCTAAGCGCATACAGTATATTATCTGCATACAAATTTTTTTCCCGCTCCCTATGAAGGAATGCTCGCTAGGGGATCCATACATCGGCAAAGTCTTTTTTTTATATAATCACCCTGTATAACGATGCTGTAGGGATCTAGAAAAATATTGCTGTAGACAGGTTATCGTTGTAGACAGTTTGAGGATTTGCACACCCAATGTTTTTGTACGTGTGCACGTACTGACAAAACAAAAACACTTTATTACGCTTAATTCATCTCACAAATACTCGCTGAAATGAAATTTTATTTTAATAAACTTTATATTATTTAAACGTGTGTGAATGATTTCGCGGTTTTTTCTTAAAGAATTTGGCTTCAGGGTTGAAAATTTCGATCTAGGGGAACTTAGCATTGTTGTGTTATCCCACAACATTTAAATTAAATTAACAGCTAAATTTTTAATTATTAACTTCAATTATTTTTCCTTCTTTTAAATGCGTTTAATCAAAACACTCAAAGTCTGATCTTTTATCTAACATTTGAATATCTTATCGCTTAAAAGATTTTTTTTAAATAATTCTATTTTTGTCATTTTATGCTTTATTTAAATAGTGACGTAATTGTCTTAAATTCCTGGGTGTGTGAAATGAGAATTTGTTTATGCCAAGAGATGAAATGTGTTCCTTTTCCTTTTCCCCTGCTCCAGTGGATCTTCGTTTCTCCGCGAAGCATGGCCCCGGTAAAAACTGCTGAGTCACGCTGAAGTGAAAAGACCAGTGGATGATGAAATTTTACTGTGAGGTGACGAAATATCTGGTCCTGAACTTTGGAGAACGTTCGAGAGGGAAGTGACGTAGGACAGCGGGCCTTTTGGTTGGAGGAGGAGGACAGACGGAGGGAGTTCTTTTTCCTTTTCGGGTGCTGGACATCATCGAAGGAGGTGAACGGACTCTTGGAGAGGGTCGGGAGTTGAAGGTCCCTGCGAAGAGATGATTTTTTCCTTCGAGATGACGCTGCCATGGTGGCTCCCATACAGTCAAAGTGTCGATGAGATGATTTCCTGCCGGAAGGCTACCTCAGAGGCCGCTGCAGACCTCAGTGTTGAGTACCTTTTGAATTTTATTATTCTTTGTTACCTATGAACAGTGTTGAAGCTGAAGGTTTTAAAGACAGCCAAGTAGATTTTAAATTTTCATTTTGAAAGGGATGAAAAGTGATCGACCTCTTGCTGAAGCATGTTCATTACGGACGGATTGGTTAGACGCGTGAAAGAAATAATAGTTGGAACTCTGCCGTGTAAGCAACAGACGTATTTCTAGTGAATCAGTTTTTAGGTTTTTCACGTAATGGCGTATCATATTATGAACATACTTTTTTTTATGTAACTATTTGTGTTGTCTAATCTGAAATCAAACGTGTTTAATCCATTAGATTTGTGAGTAAAGGTCGATCGATCAATATAATTTGCATTGATAGTATGTAATCAAGGCATGCTAATAAACATAAATTATTTATATGACATTTTAGTCTGTGTGCATTTATTTAGGCTCAGAACAAATTGGAGTAAGGAACTTGCCTGGTATCAATAAATATATATATATATCATATATATAGTTAGCTGGCCTTGGTGTTATTGTGAAGTGAATAATCGCACTATTGTAAGAGTCTAATATACTATTATAATAATAAACTTTATAGTTTGTCAAAAAAGGAGGATTAGTTTAAACTTAGATACCACTATACGATCTAACTTTGTTTTATATGCTTAACTTACAGCAGCATCCTAGGAATCCTTGACTGCGCCTTTTACAATTTTACTTGTCTCAGTTTACGTCCTTGACGGATTTGTTACCGACGCTTGGAATTACGGAAACATTTGCTGCCTTTTCCTGTCAGAGATTTCATTATCTTATCTCTAAACGCAATAGATTGGAAAGAACTCTGTTGTCGTTCTGTGAAAATAGCAACTCAAGTCCGCAAAACCGTTTGAGGTTATCTTCGTTGCAACTCAGAATAATTCATAAGTTTGAAATCGTTTTGTATGCATAAAGGATGTCATGCATTTTATTATTGATGACCCACTCAGCTTCGAATAAGCCACGTACCACTACATTACCCTTGCTTTTGAACCATGAATCCATGCTCACTAATCGCCTCAAGCTGAAAAGGCTCATTAATCATTGTGACTACAGCATGGTTCGAAAGAAGAAAAGTTGAGTGAGCACGTGACTCATTCACCACAAATCGCACCCATATGCAACAGAGTCTCGTGTAGGATGAGGAAATGCTTTAGAGGAATATTAAAACATTAACCCTTTCTAAGGCCATGGAAGTACTCCAAATCAATTTATTGATAGTGTCAATACTTCAGAATCATCATTTTGTAGGTGTTAAGGTCTCTACTTCCCACCAAGATTCATCAATTTTTTAGTTGTAAGGTCTAAACACATTGGTAGCTAATACTCCACCAGTTCATCAATTTTTTGTAAGATTTAAGGTCTAATACTTCCCACCAAATTCATCAATTTTTGTAAGGGTTAGTTAAGGTCTAATACTTCCCACCAAATTCATCAATTTTTGTAAGAGTGGCTACTCCTCACAAAACTTTGTAAGTGCATTAAGGTCTAATACTTCCCACCAAATTCACCAATTTTTTGTAAGTCATTAGGGTCTAATACTTCCACCAGATTCACCACATTCTTGTAAGGTCAGTTGGTCTAATACTTCCCACCAAATTCATCAATTTTTGTAAGGGTCAGTTAAGGTCTAATACTTCCCCTCAATTCACCATTGTAGAGGTCAGTTAAGGTCTAATACTTCCCCCAAATTCATCAATTTTTGTAAGTGTTAGAAGGTCTAATACTTCCCACCAAATTCATCAATTTTTGTAAGGGTGGTTAAGGTCCT
>BGPR01015187.1:0-25713 GCA_013235015.1 Araneus ventricosus
ATTATTCATTTTTATGCAGTATTCACAGAGAAAGTATCGTAATTCTCGTTTATACGACATTGTATTATTATTCATTTTTATGCAGTATTCGCAGAGAAAGTATCGCAATTCTCATTTGTACGACTTAGTATTATTATTCATTTATATGCAGTATTTACAGAGAAAGTATCGTAATTCTCATTTATACGACATAGTACTATTATTCATTTTTAGCATTCACAGAGAAAGTATCGTAATTCTCGTTTATACGACATAGTATTACTATTCCTTTTTATGCAGTATTCACAGACAAAGTATCGTAATTAGGCTTGACATTAACTCTGTGGCTGCCGATCATGCACTTTGACTTACGTCTGTGATTCGCACCTACTATCTAATGCCTTCTTTACTGTAGTCAAGAGATAGCGGAGAAGGGGTTATCTAATAAGATAGAAGGTCCGAATATGCATGTCACCCGAATAGGTGTGACGCTGCAGTTAACGTTTTAAACCGTGATGTGTCTCTACTCTTCAGCTCTCCATGAGCCCGAAAATACCATATTTGGCAGTATGTCTATGTGTATTTTCATACATGAACACGATAACACTAATGACGTAATGAGCCAGAATGATAGACGTATAGAACTGGCATGAAAATTGTGGAAATGTGTGAAATTGTTGTGCTTATCCGTCAAATGGAAAAAGGCTTATTCTAAAATGCATTCTCATTTTTTTCTCTATGCTATGAAATAACTAAAAAACGCACCATATTTCAGAAAAGAGTTTTAATACGCATGTTGTTTTTACAGTCGCTGGAAAATATTGTGCATTTTTTCAACCATTTTCTTTTTTTGCTTAAGGGATTCCATTTCCTCTAAGGAAAGCATTACGCACTTTTTAGCTACTAAAATTACTCACACGTGCATTGCAGGGAAAAAAATAACACTTTTATATCTTTACAAGTTTAATGGCTGAATTAACCAGAGAAAACACGCACGAAAACTCATCAACAGAAAGTTATTTTGGTATATTTCACAGCTTCTTAATAGCTGCTAATTGACGGAATTTCACTGCTAAACAAAAAAGGGGCACTTATTTCTGACTACACATTAAAAGTGACTTTCTTAAGAAGATAAATGCTTTAGATTGTTGAGGAAAAACACGGTCACATTTTAGTACAAATACTGCGAATTTCTTATATTTTCCTATATAAAAAAGCGTTTAGGAACTCCCTTGAAATGAAATTCATTTACTCTTGAAGTGTTATTTGGAATTACAATCACAGCAAAGTGTTTTTTTACAGATTTAATTTTACGTGTATATTTAATAGAAAAAAATATTGTAATAAAAGGAATAAAGCATAGCTTGCAATTTATATCAGTACCGATATAATCTCTTTGATATGTATAGGATTTGAAATCGAATTATTTTTGAAATGATGCAGAATACGAAGTATTTTCAGAAATTATTGTCGTATGAAAGAAAATATGTACACGATGTGAAATACGAAGCTGTCTGTATTACCTGCTCAAAATTTTGCTGCAGTTGTAAATATAAATGTCAGTTCGAATTTTTATATATCAAAAAATTGGTATGTATCTAAAATTTCCTCTCGTATTTTTGGATATTAATATCATGTGTATTTTTATTAATAGAAAAGTTTTTACATTACAGCTGAACGGGACCGAGAAGAAGTCCCGTTTGAACAACTGAAACAGATAGTGTTCATAATTTATATGCAGGAACTACGTAATCCTCTGACTCAAGCATGTGGATTCAACGTGATCCACGACTTTGCAGATGTCGGTTTACGATACCTTAAGTACAACACACCTCAGAACGTGAACTTATTAAACCATTTGTAAGTCATTTTCCTTTTCACCATATACTTCATGATATTCTTGTTCATACAAAATGAACAAAAACAAAATGGCTTGCGAATGCAGTATACTTGTAGTTTATATAATACCGATATTTATCATATCCATAAAAAAGTTTAGCTGAGGCACGAAAAGAAGGAAAAAATAAATTTGAAACCGAACGCATTAATTTGTTTATTGAGTCCGAAACACCTGCTCCTTAATTTAATTGGAGTAGAGAGCTTCTGTTTTTCCTTTGCATTCGTTTGAAGGCCAGTCTAATTAATAAATTTATTCGTCTACCATGCCCACTTTTATTCGCATGTTAATGATTTAGAAAAACAGAAAACAATAATGTAAGACCTGATATTATTAAATTATTTTCCAGTCTTGGTTTATATCAGCGTTTCTCTCCTTGTTCTAAGAGTATTTTTCCCTTCATGGATGGTGAAGTTTTTCACCATTTCTAGAAGTACTTTAACACTTTAATTCCGAGCGGGGCGGTCCCGGGCGGTCGAAAGATTTCCTCTTAACAGCGACGAAGACCAGTCTTAGGCGGTTGACTTCTTTTGAGGGGAGGTGAGGTTCTGAGATTGCTTAGGAGATAAGCGCCGTAGGAGGGTCCAATTATCCCTGCCAAGCACAGCCCATTTCCGTGCGCCTTAAGGGAACGGTACAGCAAGGGGTGGTGTGGTGGGGAAAATGACCACCCAGGTTGGGAGAGTCCAATTCACGTCGTTTCGCCACAAAACTCCCGGTTTTAAAGGAATTAGAAGAAAAAAGTCGCCTCGGGAATAAAGAGTTAAACCTTAAATGCCCGATTTCTTAAAAATTATATAAACAACTCTTTTGACTTTCACTTCTTTCATAGAAAAAACGCAGTAAATAATCATATTTTGTTTTAAATATAGTTTACGGCTGAAAAAACAGTTTGTCACCAATCGACAGCACTGGACTTAAGTTGAGAAAGAAATTTTCCTTGATAAAATTCTTTAATAGTAAAGACAGAGGAATCTTAAGAACTAATAATACGGATAATGAATTTCCTTCAACATTATAGAATATAATACCGTGTTCCCAAGCGTACAAGTGAAGCAAGAAAGATGCTAGCCTCTAGTTGAAAACATCAATTTATTTTTATTTTTACATCAGCACTCAAGGCTGCAATCTATATGTTGTAAATTGATTTAATATCATTTTCATTATATATGCAATCGGCAACAACAGGCATTAGAGCTTCAGCCTTCTCATGATTTTAGAAGCCAAAATTGAGTATGTTGCTTACAGACATCCCTAAGCATTTAAGGGTTGGCACTATGAATACTTTATTTGAAAGGGCTGCAAACTGGAACTTTTTTTTTACAGCTCATAATTTGTCTTCTCTTTGTTAGTGCACTTGAACTCAATAAATATATAAATTTAAAACTTTCTTTTTAAAACCAGTATACCCTTTAGATTTCAATTTCCTCTTTCAGAAGAATGTTCTTTGCAAGTTTGTAATTTTATAGGCTTAAAGTAATTTTTATTTTTGTTTAAATAGTTGTACCCTCTTGCGGTGAGTGCGTTACAACTGGTTTAACTCTTTCGATACAGGAACGTCCCAAACGTCCCTTCAAGCACAAGACGGCGGCCGTCCGAAACGTTCAAATATCACTGCCAAATTTCCATCCCCTTTCTTAATAGTGATTGATTTCAACCCCTCTGCGAGGGATTTCTTCGTTAGAGTGGCTCGCCCAGATGGGTTAGGGGAAAAGGGGGGTTTTCCTAGAATTCGGACAGTGCCAGCTGTCATTGTGGTTTTTAAGGGGAGGAAGTGAATTTCCTTATCTTTGAAAGAGGACCTCGGGCGTTCCCGTATTGTGAGGTACCGCTATTCCAATTTCTTAGGAATCAGAGGGTTAACTGAAGACCATTTAACCGCGAAGACATTTAGCCGGCCATTTCTTAAGCTGACACATTTGTGAATGAATAAATGATATTTACAAACCCTACTTAAATTATAATTATTTAAAAGTTTGAAATATTTTTATTTAAGTCTATCTCTGTTTTACACCACCTATCTCGTTTTTTGAAAATTCCAAAGAGGAAGATAATACTCAATTTTTCGCTGCCAATAATGAATATTTCTGAATTTTTTTAACGTATGAAATAAACTTGAAACCGCATGTTCCTACCAGATGTGAAAAATTCAAAAATATCCGTTATTGGTTGCGATAAAGTATTTTTTTGTCTTTGAAATTTCAAAAAAATGAGATAGGTGGTTTTGCCTGCTAACGATATATAACTATTCATTTAATATTATGAATGCCAGTTTCTGGATATTCAGAAACTTGACAGACAAATATTTTCAAAATTCAAGAATTCGGGATTCAGTCAATTTTGCCTTCGAATTGGAATTACCCTTGAATTCTTCCATTTTAAAATAATTTGCTCTGAAGCAGGTAATTGAAATATCATTTATTGTATTTTATTAACCCTTTGAGGTCGGCCGCATGGAGAATGTGTGGTTCCGTCTGGCCGACGTTTCCCAACCCCGCTACTCCTCAGGGCCGGTGTACTTTTTCGAGGTAAGCCTGATTGCACTAAAGCTGGTGTCACGCCGACGTGACAGTCGGTAACTGAAGGCACAAGAGCTGGTACGTATTTGTGACAGTCGGGAGAGAATGTGCGAAGCTGCCGGCACCCTCGCGTGACAGTCGTCATCAAAGGTTAATATTACATATTAAATAATGCATTTTAATTTCGTAATTACAAGATAGGTGATCATAATTATTAAAATTTTAAAATTATTCAGTGTAAATTTAGCTGTAAAAATCACAAAAAATACATAAATAGACCATAAAGGACATGACTGATTTTTTGGCCCACTAAATATCTGTGTTGTATGTGTTCGAGTCTGTAAGGATGATTTTACGACCAACGTGCTTAAGCTCGTATTCTCTCTAGTAACCTTTAAGGCAAATAAAAGTTCATAGTTAGAAGTAAGGAAGAACAGGAACAAATACTCATCATCATGTTTTTTCGCAGTTAACCCAGTTTTTTAAAAGTTAATTTATTACCCAATATTTTCAAGACGTTCAAAATGTGAGATATATTTTGTAGTTAATTTTTTTAATGCATATCCTTCTCAGTGTGTTCAAATTATTAAAAGATATGTATGCTAATAGGAAATTATACCTGCGAAATATGTTGGATATCACATAGTAAATGGAAACTTCATAACAAACTTGTTGGTGAGACTGTCAAGACCATTTTTACCTGAATTCGTCAGAAATATCGTAAGTATATGCATGTGAATATGAATGTATGAAAGCGTATATGTTTCATTAAAATAATTGTCACTTAGCTGCTGCGCCTTTCAATTTATAATGTGATTTTAGTTAAATACTATCTTATATATTTTTGACCGAGCGAAGCGAAGTCTACGTTTTAACTCCAGCATTTTGCATTTGTCTGTCTGTAAGTTCTTGACGCGATTACGACCAAATGCGTTCTTTGATTTCCTTCAAATTTTGCAGAAATATTTCTTGAAGCAATAGAAAATGGTGTATATATTTTATTTCTATTTATTTTAATTCCATAATAAAATGGTTATTTTAATGTTAATTAATTTGAAATTAATATTAAATTTTCTTTCACAAACTTTCCTTCTACAGGTCTATAATGCGGTACATAATTTTATTGATAAATTATTAAATTTATCAAAGTAAGAATTGGAAATGTGAATCAATAGCTACTGTAAAGTTGAAAGCTAAAGTTCAGCTTTTATGTTTAATTTTGAAAATTATGGTCTGTGTCTTTAGAAAATACTTTTGAATTCCACTTGAAATTATTGCAAATGAACTTAGAACTATGCTTTAATGAATTTAGAACTATACTTTACTCACCCTTATAGGACAGTCATTTATAATGTAGAAATTGAAGGTAAAAACAGAGATCTCATGAAATCAATAAAATTAATCCGCATATTCTGTATTTAAATTATGCCCTATATACTTAGTTCTCAATTTGGTAAGATGTAACAAAAGCTTATCCTGCTAAACTTTTCGAATCTCGTTCGAAATCTTAAGAATTTCTTTATTTCGATAATACTTTTTTTATCTTTCCAAATAATTATATTGACAGCAAAATATCTAATTAAAGAGTACAAATTTAAAACTCGATTAGTATTTTTGAATAAATTTAATGAAAACAAATTATAGAAAACACATTTATTACGGTACTAAATGCACACTTATTTTGAATTTCTGGTTTATTATTGAAAACTGCACCTTAATACGTATATTTTTTCATATAAATTCAATACAAATTTGAGCCATCTCCAATTCATTGTAAAAAAGACTAGTTTTAATAGAATGCTGCCAGGATGACTTCTGACACTCCAAATGAGATTTCTTCTCTGCTGGAAATGGAGAACCCTCTCCTCTGAACTATTATATCAACAGACCTTAAGCTTAATTGAAGACCAGGCGCCGTTTAAGTATGATCTGCCGTCTCCTGTACAGCAGTTAGTTTGTTAAACCCTATTGGCATAAGATTCTTAATATATCTCCACGAGGTTGTTTGATATTCTTAATGCCGCACAATATCGTAAATATATCGAAACAATCTTTCAGAGCATCTTGTGCTAGTATAGACCCCTACGAGTCAAATTGACTAAAATACGAGTCAAACTGAATCAAATGACGTGGTTTAAAACCCCAAGGGTTGTAAACAGAGATTATTGAAAGCAAATTGGTTTAATCAATTTTAAAAGTCAAACACGAACATAAAATTTGGAAGTTAGTTCACGAACATTCCTTTCATAATGCAACTTAAAAATGGAGGATAGCTTATTTATAGAGATTTTAAGCGACAAGATATCATATAAAAAGAGTATTAATATCCATTAATTATAAAGGAGAATGTGTGAGTGTTGAAGCTCTACAAGGAAGACAACTGGACCTAGAACTGTGAAATTTCGAACAAAACTACTTTGAGGGGTGAGAATGTGCACCTTCAACCCCGTTTCTTAAGATTTTAAATCTATGCTTATAAAAGGCAATGTTTGTGTGCGTGTGTTTGTCTAAGATGTCCAGACGAATCTATCGCACTTACAGCCATGAAATTTGGCACACAGGTAGTCGTAATGGTGACTGAATGCACCTCGAATCCGAAATTTTAAATTTTAATCTAGAAATTTTTTTATTTAATGTTTTGTGTTGTTTTGGGTGATTTTTCGCACTAATTTCTCAATAGATTGGTTTCGAATAATTATACGACAAAAATAGATAGACCATCGGAAAGAGCACGCGATTTCCGTTCTAATGAAGTTAGTTTTGAATTTCTAACGTAATTTACTGAATTTTGAGAATTTTTTAAAAAATAGTTAGTTTTGCCAGCTAAATGTTAGTTTTGTTTTTAAATTTGTTTCATCCGACTTTCTAATAACACTATTATTTTCAATTTTTTTCAGCTTATAACTAGAACGATTCTGTCGGATTTAAAACAAGAACGGTTAAAATATCTTTTCCCGTTTTTTTAAAATTAATTTCTTTCTGTGCAGTTGAGAGTTATTTTTCTCGAGCGAGTTCCTCGCGCGGCACTTCTTCGGAACGTTGATGCCAATTTTGATTGGCGGACGCGCAAGATACGTCATGACCTTCACCTGAATGAATTACTTCGATTATTATTTTCGGATTTGATTTATATTTTGCTTGCTGTACAATAATCATTTTCACGTTCCAATTTTGTAATATTGTTTTGGATTAACGTACTCTGTACTGTAATTCGAAAAAAAAATATAAATAAGCAGGAAAATCAAAAAATGTGTATCTTTTGTTTTCAAAACTTTTTCATGTCATTGTGGGCGGTTTTTTTTTATCTTGTTCAAGTCCTGATTCCAAGGGCAACGCCGTGTGCGTACTGCTAGTAATTAAATATAAATCTAAATTTTTGGCGTTTTTCTTGATAACTTATTAAAGCACAAAAATAATTTGTACACCACTTTACGGATTCTTTTTACATCTTCACAGCTGGCACATTATTATCTCAAAATGATAATAATTAGGTCGATTATCAAAACTACATAAAGTGATCAAAGTGTTTAGTAATATATTTTGAGGTTTCTGAAGTTATTAAGGTCCCTTTGTTGGTTCTGTTGTGCCCTCCTGTAGAGGTAAGCCCCTTCACACTTCCAGCTATTCAAGTAGTAGGTAAGTAAAGATCAGGGAAAATTTTGAGAGGGTCATCATTAAGCCCCTTCCCATGAACATCAGGTCATGACCTCCTGTCGTGAAGACCCTGTGTTCCCCGTCAGGTAGTCTTTAACGCCACTCCTGCTCCAGACCGTTGGGTAGTTTAATAAACATGTGTTATTTTTCTTGTTTTAGCAAGTGTGTATTTTTTACACAAAGATTAATGTCTTATGAATGATTTTATCTGCCTTTGACAACACACAGTTTGCTTGAACAATTAGTCATATCTTTCTGGAATTTTATCATCTTTATTGTTAGTCATTTCCCTTCTTAACGTTTTATTTATATTAGGTTGTGACAGAAAATAGTGGCTTACATTTGTTGTAGAATTACTTCACTCTTACAAAGAAAAATGCAGCTGAAAGCACAAATAACTGCAGAGATACGCTACGATATGCTACCTAACTTATTTTCAGCAATATATATTCATTTCTGTATCAAACAAAACATTAAGACCATGGCATGCCGTTGAACTCAGAGCCAAAACACCTCCTGTCGCTTGGACGGATATGCGAGAAATATTATTGAAAAGCAAGACAAAAGAATACAAAACTTGATATATATAACAGGAGGAAAATAGATATAAATATAAACAAAATAGATATAACATAATATATAAAAAGAGAACATTTAGATAAAAAAAGACTAAAAATTAAAAACAAGAAAGAAAACATATTTAAATATTGATTCATTACAGTTGCGGTTCTTCTACAAAACTTGAGCCATTGTAATGGTTCTAGGCTGTAAAAATTCGTGAATACCAGAAGAATTACGAAGAATATACAAGAGAAATGGGTAGAAACAATAGTATAGTAAGTGCGGAACAGCAAGTTAAATTATATACAAATAATTTACACTGGCGATGAACAGAAGCAGTTCGCGCTACAAGACAGGGCCTGTCTTGTAGCGCGAACTTGTCTCTTGTGTCTTGATTTCCTATACTTAGGGCTTTACTCCAAAGGAAACTACCTGTGGTAGGTTCGAAGGAATGTCCTTAGTCTCTTCAGGAAGGTTCGATAGTTTTAAAAATCCGCAGATGAAATTGAGGTAGTTTATCAAGCAAAACAAACAGAAATCGTATGAAAAGAATTTTAATAAATAAAAAAAATTGTTCATCTTCTGTGTTTGAACACTTTTAAAATGGGCCAATCTTAGAGAAGAGTAAAAAATAGACACCATATTTACATTGAAGAGTCACTGCAGTGATGTTTTTTCTCCAAGGTTAATATAACTGCTATATGTATGGGATCTCGTGTTGAGATCTAACCGCAAAATTGTAAGTTCAGATAATTAGGAAATTTAAGATATATCTTTTTTAACCGGTTCGATAAAGTTTAACATAATTTTATTAACAAGAAGATTCTCTCTTCAGCAAAATAAGCAAAAGTTTTAAATGTTAAGTTTGTATATTTCTGTTTCTGAATATTTCTCTATTTGAAATATATATTTTGATTATGGCTGGTGAGTATACCAAAAATGATGAATTGCTTACGATTTTCTTATTGGAAAGATGTTATTTTTAGATTCTTAAGCTAATGAAAATATTCCTTCAAGCTACAAAACAAATTTTCAATAAGATTTTACTTATAATGAAGGAAAAACTCTTTGACAATAATATTTTAAAGTTTTGTAACGATTTGAAGGATATGGAAGCAGAGACGACAACAAATGTAGAACACTGATAACGATATTTTTTCGACGAAGTATGATTATCTCTAATGTCGTTTCTTTTCTCACTCATTATTTTTGTGTGTGTTTACAAAAGTTTTTTTTTCTGTATTTAAATATTTGCTTTCTCTAATTTTACCTGGAATTGAAGCAATTTAATTTAATAAAACAACATTTTGAAAAATATGTCAAAAAGCTTTAAATTATCATATTTTCTAAAGCTCCTGATATGTTTAATATGTCCTTGAATGTTTTTAAAATTAAGTTTTCAAAATTTATAATCGTAACTTGTTTTTCAGATTTAAGTATTCACAGCTTTTAAATTCTGAATGTGTTTTTTAAAGTTTTGAATATTAAGTGATTGAAACTTTTTGATTCTTTGTTTGTAATATGTTCATTTTGTGTAATGCAGCAGTGGTATTGGCATATCTGTAGTGTGCATTTTTAAAAATAAATAAATGAAAGTCAACTTTGTTATATATGGGCTTCATGGAAAAATGCAGTATCAATTAAAAATAGTAAACATGTCATTCTGAAAAGACAAACAACATAACAATTGTCCATAAATTATTTTGATTGATAATTGGAAAAATTTTCTCATTTCGGAATTGCAATGATTTTAAATATTATATAAATTTTCCATACCAATTGAATCATCATTTCGGAAAGTGATGAATTCATTAGGAATTGAGAATTGATGAATTTAATCGACAACAGCATTGTCAACATATAACGTCGTATTCACAACTATAAAACATATATGCGTTAAGATGCTTTATAAGAGTGAATAATTAAAGTGTTATCATTAATTTTAACAGAAAGGAAAATTCCTGTTTGTAGGCAACAGTAGATTCTTTTTGTAGGAAGGAAAAAAAATCATTTCCTCCAACATTTTTACCTCTAATCTCATAAAGCTAGAGGTAAAAGAATGAAAGAGAGTGACATGCAACTCACCAGAGCTTTATAACTAGGCTTCAACGCTAAGCTTAACAAGCAATCGAGGTTAATATTAGAAAATAAGTTTTCAGTCCTCAACTACTAAGGGATTTTAACTATTCATAAAAATGCTGTACTTAGTGATGAAGCAAAAATACAACTAAATTTAAGTTTCTCTCTTAAATATTTAGGGAATTACACGGAAATGCAAATTTCAACCTTACACGTGTCATGAAATCCTTTGCTATTGGTCGTCTGCCTGTAAGTAATCTTCTTAATATAATTCTGAAGAGCTTAGAGAATTACTAAATAACGTATACTAATCCCACGCACACGAAACTTCGTGAATCCCAAATGTAATGAAATCACTTGTTTGAACTGCGCAATTATCCTAAACCAGGTGCAAGAAAATTTGTGAAGAATCACGTTTGATTCCGCTTAGCCGTCGGAGAGCGCAGTTAAGCGATTATAACCACTCATACATTCCGCATGAAGCGTGTACTACAAGGATACGTGTTTCTATTTTTACTGTTTGTACCAAGTGTGTGGTGGATTTATTATGTAAGTGTTGAGAGATTTATTCTATATAAATGACACTATTATTGTTTCTGAATTACAGTTTTAATATTTTCTAATTATATTAACACTAGAAAAATAACCCGCCATGGTATGACGTGTGCAAATTGCATCTTCATTCGAGAGATCTCCCGTCTTTCTGTCTATGCTTTGGTGGAAAATTCAATAAACGGCTTAAAGTTAAATATTCTCATGAAAATTCTTATATAACTAGAAAATCACCAGTCATAGTATGACGTAACACTCTTTTTTCCAAAAGATGGAGACAACAACTAGCCACAGACTCAATTAACCCCATCTCTCTTCTCCCATACATAAGGTACCACCCTCTCAAAGTCAACAACACAAAGACTCGAAAGAATTAACAGTTATATTAATAACTATTATATTCTTTTGTACGATGTGTGCTCTTTTTTCGTATCCTTATATATAAAATGTAATTTTTTTTGCTCTAGCGTTTTGAATAAAGTTTCACGCATACCGAACCACCCGACAGAGAGCCGACATGGCTCCGAGTTCGGGGGTATGGTGACCTTAATGGTGTACCTTATGGGTATGGGTACCTTAATGGTATACCTTATATACCTTATTTGTTAAAATCGAATCAAAATTACTCTAGTTATCGTGTTCACAAGATAACATGGGCAAAAGCGTAAGATTTTAAATGATACCTTAAAAATTTTTTATTTCACTTACTTTTTTGTTTTTATTTCTTTTAACAGGTGTATTGTGTTGAGCTTGTACTTTCGTTTTACTCGTTTGGATACACTCTGGGGTTTCCTCTTTTTGAATATTTTTAATATTGGCTCCAGATCTGGTGATTAAAATCAAACAAAATTGAATTAATTTATGGTCCTCTTTAAGTGTACTATCGATTGGTGGTGTATTTGAATGTTTTTTGTCTTTTTTTTGTGTGTGTACTTTGGTTTACTTATTGGAAACAAAAAATAGAATTTATAAAAAGAATAATATAAATATTAACAGAGGTATTTTTTTCAACAAGCATCTTAAAAAAGAAATTGAATTCATTAAAGATAAATTTATTGTAACGACAGTAGATAAGGCAGGAAATAATTTTTGCTTAATGTGTAAATTACACTTCAAAGAAACTCTGCTTAATGAATACAACTCAAATAAAACATAACAAATAGTTAAATTTGGAAAAAAGGAACTGGATAAAATAATTATTTCACTAGCTAAAAAAAAACAAAATTAAAATCAATAATCTAAATTATCCTTACCTTTTCCCTACTATTAAATTTCATAAAAATCCTTTAAAATTCAAATTTGTTACTTGTAGCACTGGAAGTTACAACTATCATTTAAGTAAATTTTTCTTTAAATTTCTAAAAATTATTCTTAAAAGAATCAAAGAAGAAGAGAACTTCATTATAGATAACAACACTAAAATTTTAAATTTTATCAAAGATAATAAAATTTATAACATTAATACATTTGATTTTGAAAATCTATTTACTAGCCTCCCACACAATAAACTAATTGAAGTACGCTCAAATGTATATGATTTAGACCTAAACACTGATTTAATTGAAAAAATAAATGGATAGAAATCTGCAGAGTTAATATTTGTGAAAACTATCTCTTTAATGGAGTTGAATACTATAAACAGGTCTTTGGAATCCCTATGGGGTGTAATTATTCTAGTGCATTGGCAAACATTTTTCTTCACTCTTATGAGAGAGACTTAATTAAAAATGAAATTATTTATAGTTTTCGTTTTATTGATGACCTTTTAGTGTTTAATTATGATAATTTTAAATCCATCTATAACTGCTATCCAGAAGAGCTTAAATTGAACAAAAACAATACAGAAATAAACAAATGCAATTTTTTAGATATGGAAATTGAAATATTAAATTCAGGAGTCTCTGTCGGCTTATTTGATAAAAGAAAAGAACTTAATTTTAAGGCTATAATACTTTGTAATTTTCATACAAACCTTCATTTCAAAATTTTAAGGAATTGCATTTTTTCCCAAATTAATAGAAGAAATAGCATATCTAATAACCATTCAAATTTAGTTAAAGCTTTAGATAATTTAGAGAATATTCTTAAAGACAACGGATTCCCAAATTCTTTCATTAATATTAATAGTTTTTTAAAAGGAGTATAAAAATATTTCTAATTAATATATATTAATAGTTTTTTCTGATTTTATTTGTTATAACTGTTTAAATATTAGTTTTTTTATTCTGATTAATTAGTTAGAATTTTTCTTCATAGATGGAGCTAAATTCTAATTCTTTGTTGCTTCCTGTGTATTTGGCGTCGCCTGGTTTACATCTAAAATTTCGGCAGAGAGTGTTAGGTTTAACACACTCTCTAGTTTCTTTTGATTATTCATTAAGGTTTTTGCATTTTGATTATTCAGAATGTTTCTCATATTGATATTGGACGGGCTTCAGGCCACAAAGGGTATACTTTTGATTTATAATCTTACCCTTGACAGAAAATCTTGTCTAATTTGAAATCTTTATGGTGAGTGGTCTTCGATTTCTCATTCATTTCTTCCTTTTTGAACATTTGTTACTTTCTAAATTAATTTTTATGTGTTTTAAATATTATCGTTTTAAACTTCTGTTGATGCAATCACTTGAGGCTGTTGCGTTAGTACGCTTAAAGATGTATTGTTATCGTTTATGTTTAAATCTGCTGTTTCTTATCTATACTTTTTTCTTTTTTAATTTTAATTTTTGTTTAGTATATCTATTATTTGGTTTACTTAATTTACTTTTGTTGTTGCCCCTTTTTCGCAGTGTTTGTAACGTTCTGTGCTGTGTTTGTGATGCTTTTTTGTGTATCGTGTCATATTGACTTTTTGTATTTCTTATGTATTTCCCCACCGGTCTTCTAAAGGCCCCTTTCGGGTAGGCTGGACCGGTGTGGGTTTTTAATTTAAAAATTGGGCAAAAGCATTATACCTATATTTTGGTTTTGGGTTCTAGGGCTCATGATCTGTGAAGATTTAGAGAAATTTTCAGGAGCTCGTGTCATGAGAACCATTGCAATAGATAGACTTCCGATGAGGAATCTATCGAAAATACACTAAGTGCCACCATAAGTACACTACGCCATTCCCTAACACAGATGGGGAAAAACACGCGAAACGGTATCTTCTTTTTTGCTTCATAGAAAGGCGAAGAAACCGAATATGTAATTTAAACGCCTTTTATCAATCTATTGAAATGAAAATTGTGTGCGGATCTACATTAATGTTAGCAGAGATCATATTAAATTTTATTCATCTGAATTTAGCATTTAAGAGTTATCATGTTCACAAGTCTGTGATTGTACAGACCTACAGGTAGTCAACCCTTTGACAGATTTGGTTCAAAATTTGATATGGATCTTCATTCCTGATAATAAATTTGTATGCCAAATTTTATCTATCTAGTTATTTAAGTTTTTGAGTTATCTTGTGTACCTGAACACGGATAGACAGACTTTTCAAACTGTCAGACACAAGCTACAGACTGTCTCAAAAGTTTAGACAGAAATCAAATGGAACTAAATAAACAGGATTAAAAACCTGATCGAGCATCCATTTTTGTTGATTAATTCATGAATAGGAGTTTCCACCGAAGAAATTAAATATTGCATGGTTTGGATTTTTTTTCCATACATCCTCAATAGATCTCTTGAGTTCACTTACAGTATAGTCTACCATTGCTTTAAACTTTGAGACACATGATGCCCCAAATATTCTCTATTGGATTAAGATCTGGGCTACATGCTTGCCAGTCGAGAACTTTTATATTCTAAAAATTAAACCAGACTTTTGTGTTGTTTGCAGTGTAAATAGAAACATTGTCTTTCTGAAATTCCCACTGAGGGCCACCTAGAGGCTCAGAAAATGGCAGCAGGTTATCCTCCAATGTCTTAGTATAATGTTATGATGTTTGGCGGCTTCTGGTAAAGTGCAGATACACTTGTCCATTGTAGCAAAAGACTGCATAAACCATCTCAAAGCTATCACCTCACCTTGCTTGCGACTAAAAATACATCGAGGTTCCTTGCTCAAGTCATGCCAGTAAAATTCCCAGCTATCTGGACCTTCCAGATTCCACTTTTTATAGGTAAATATCACTGATTTGCATTTCGGTCCATATGTCATATGATTTAGAAAATACAACATTCTTTGTGACTTAGGATGTGGCTTCAGAACTGGTTTCTTTTTCATTTTGCAATGAACCATTTATATGCTAAGAATAAAACCAGTCTTTTGTGTTGTTTGCAGTGTAACTAGAAACATTATCTTGCTGAAATTCCCACTATGGGCCACCTAGAAGCTCAGCAAATGGCAGCACGTTATCCTCCAATGTCTTAGTATAATGTTATGATGTTTGGCGACCACTGGTAAAGATCAGAAACACTTTTCCATTGTAGCAAAAGATTGCATAAACCGTCGCCAAGCCACCACCCTACCTAGCTTGCGACTAAAAATACACCAAAGTTCCTTGCGCAAGTCATGCCAGTAAAATTCCCAGCTATCTGGACCTTCCAGATTCCACTTTTTTATAGGTAAATATCACTGATTTGCATTTCGGTCCATATGTCATATGATTTAGAAAATACAACATTCTTTGTGACTTAGGATGTGGCTTCAGAACTGGTTTCTTTTTCATTTTGCAATGAACCATTTATATGCTAAGAATAAAACCAGTCTTTTGTGTTGTTTGCAGTGTAAATAGAAACATTATCTTGCTGAAATTACCACTGAGGGCCACCTAGAGGCTCAGAAAATGGCAGCAGGAAATCCTCCAATGTCTTAGTATAATGTTATGATGTTTGGCGGCCACTGGTAAAGTGTAGATACATTTGTCCATTGTAGCAAAAGACTGCATAAACCATCGCCAAGCCAACACCATACCTAGCTTGCGACTAAAAATACACCAAAGTTCCTTGCGCAATTCATGCCAGTAAAATTCCCAGCTATCTGGACCTTCCAGATTGCACTTTTTTTATAGCTAAATATCACTCATTGCCATTTCGGTCCATATGTCATAAAATTTCGAAACCACAACATTCTTTGTAACTTATGTTGTGGCTTCAGAGGTGGTTTCTTTTTAATTATGCAATGAACCATTGTTCCTGTTTCTAAATTTCATTTACAATCATGTCCTTTGATACCGACAGTCCCGTTGATATTTGAACTTCACGAACAGGCATTTGTTGGGTAGTCGGCACTCTTTGGATCTGACGATTATATCGTTTATTCGTCACGCGCTGCCTCCTAGATATTCGTTTTGCTTTAGATATGCGTACATTGGATGAAACTCAATAAATAGATTTCTTTGTTCAATTAATACAAGATGAAACTTCCGAAATGAGCTTACCTTCAGCTTTCAACTGTCAAATATTCGCAACCGCAACCGTTTTAACTTCTTTCGTTCCCAGCTCCTCAACTACGAAGTGCCATCGTTTGCAGAACTTAAGTATTCGAAGTTTATAACGCCATCTCTTTTAAATATGCATATGCTAACAAAAATTCGCTGAAATTCTTAATCGCGTCTAAACTTTTGAAAAAAAAAATTATGTTTATATCCAAGAAATTAGTGTTATAGTAAATAAAACGACTGTGATTTCGTCATAGTATTTTAAAAGAGTTTTTGCTATGTTTAAAGGATTTTGTCTATAAGAATTCTAAAATTTTAAGCCGAAAGGCGCCAATGTCTAAACTTTTGCATCGAAGTGTACATTTCGGATATGAGAATGTAAAACGAGAAAGCATTTTTCCTTTCATTGCCAGAATTCTTGCTCGAAAACTCACCGGTGTGGTGGAAAGTTTGACTAGTGGGCTGTCGGCTTAGTAGGTGATCTCCTCGTCATCTTGCAACTGATTAACATTACGAGATACGTCAGAATTTCTCCTTTTTTCAGCTTCTAAACGAGAAGTTCAACTAAATTAAACTAAGCGAAATTCTCTGTCATTTGCTGTTTCTCTTAGGATATTTCAGATATTTTACCTTGCAATCTTTTCGGACCAGAAGGTTATTTTATTGAGATGCGTAGATCCTATTTTTCTTGTAAATTTTGTTTTATGCTTCATGAATGAAATCCCTTAATCAAATAATTAATAGAGGTTCAAAATTTTTATAGAAATGTTTCAACAGTATGTTAAGAGGCGACAAATGGAATCAAATGGAAGAGGATAAAAGGACAAAATTAGAAGCGATATCAAATGATATCGAAGAAAATGAAACTTATCCATTAGATTTCAATCATATTCCTGCATCCATCCGGAGAAAACACGAAAAGGTTTTACATCAAGCATATAAAGACGATCAGAAATATCTGAAAGAACTGAAAGGAATGTTGAAGGGTAAGATACGATCTTTATCTTTAAACTTACACTTTCTTCCTCTGACCAACGTTCAAAATACTTGATCTTTCCTTGATTTTTGTGTTATTTCGTAAGGCCCACAGACGATTCATGGGTATATCGTCGATAATCGGAAAACATGCTCCTATCCTATGCATCAATCGTTTCAAGAATTGAAAGCTACCAGCCCCGAGTCGAAACAATCTTGCTTTTCCTCCGTATCTTATATTGCTCGGATCATCCGGAGAAAACACGAAATGTTTTTACAGCAAGCATATAAAGACGACCAGAAATGACTGAAAGAAATGCTGCAGGGTAAAACGCAATCTTATCTTATAAACGCAGTTTATCTTTAAATTTACACTTTCGTCCTCTGACCAAGGTTCAAAGTAACTTGATCCGTCCTTGATTTTTGTGTTATTTCGTAAGGCCCACACACAATTCATGAGTATATCGTCAATAATCTGACAACATGCTCCAATTCTATTCATCAATCGTTTCAAGAATTGAAAGCTACCAGCTCTCAGTCGAAACAATCTTGTTTTTCCTCCGTATCTTATATTGCTCGGGAAAATTCTCTCAATTTTTTAAAATGAAAGCGTACAATATCTTTAATTAGCTTCATTTGCCGAGACAGGAATATTCACTCGGCACTTTCTTCTATCTACTTGCGATTGCTGAGCCAATTACCCTTTCGTACAATATCTTCTAGAAGCTCTGCTGGCAAAGATATTTTTGACGTTAGTTTTCTACGATATCTAACATCAAACTTTTAATCATGGTTGATTATCTAGGAAAACGATCGACGTCAGCAAGTCAAAAACTTCTTTCAATCAATTCAGATTATTGTTGTGCATTTAAGACTCTTTTCCAGACGAGACTTTTTAGTTTTCAGTCAGATAGTTTTTTAATATAAGCCTTGGGAAGTCTTCTTTCATGGCAGTGAAAAGGTGAAATTTACCCTCTCTAACAGCAACTATTGAAAACTTTATATTCTCCTTACTCTATTTCACTCTAATAACGTGTCTTTTTTGTTGACTTGAATGCTAAGAGAATTAAGGAAATAGAACTGAATACGAACTAAAGCAACTTGATTAATACCTTTCAACTTGTCGAATAGGTTAAGAATGGATAAAATAAGAAATAAAATTATTTGTATATTTCTTCAGAGTAGAGTCCCAGGAATTTTTTAATGTTATTATTCCTTTATATATTTATGGTTTCTTGTTATTTTTTTGGAATTAATTCATATTGTAGTTCTTTTTCCTATAAAATTCATTTAATTTTTGCCCTTTATATGGTTGATCCGAGGTGTTACGCGGCAGCAATTACTCTCTAATTAATGTTAATATTGGGCGCAGAAAATACAATTTTTGAGTGCATCTCTTTGGAACTTGGTGACATTTTGAACACTGGTGAAATTCCAGTTGCTATTTTATCCATGCTTATTCTGTTTATTCCTATTTTTCGTAATGTATTCACTGCGAAAATGATCTGCTCATTTAGTGTATTCTTTGCTCTAGATTATTTTTATCTAACTTCCTTTATCCCTTAATTTTTCAATTATTATTTCTTATTTTAAAAAATCCATTCTTTTGGCCATTCTGTAGTTTTGTTTCATATAAATATATATACTCTCTACTTCTGGCGGGTTATTTTGCAATTTCAAACTAGAAATATAGTAGTGAGTTGGTTTGTTGGTAATTTAAAGCGCTGTTGATCTATTCTTTTCTTTCGATTAAATATTTTAGATGACAGTACTTCTTGATTTTCCTTCAATTAGCATCCTTAAAATCAAGATTTCTATCTATCACGATTTTTTTAAATCCACTTGGCTATTTGATAATCTTAGGAACTTTACATCTTTGATCAGTTTTTTTCAATTTTTAAGAATTTAGTGCTTGCCAAAAAATGAATCCATGCCAGGCAGGTAAGCCTTGATAACGTCTGCGTGTATGGATTCTTTTATTCTTTTACTACAGTTTTTTTCAAATTAAATTGCTTTGTTTTTCTACTCATAAAATGCTTTGTCTGCCTTTCTTTTTCATTTGTATCAGCATCTTGCGCACTACTGAAGCATTGTAATATTTTTTGGCCTTTTCAATTTCCTAGTTTTATTTGTTTTTTAACTGTTGTTTAAAATGCTACAGAAAATCGTTCTTAATTAAAAATTAATAAGATATCACTTATAATATTCGTCATTAGAAAATATTCTTTAATTCAAAGGGTGGAAACTGAAGCATTGGCTTATATTTTAGTGACTATTAAAGCCTATTTATTTTTATTAATATAAAGGAATACCCGTAAAATAACTATCCATAACAGAAAGAAAATTTTTGCTTTGATCATTTCACTCGGAAGATGTAGCAGTCGCTGAGATACATTTTAATCTAATCACAACTGAAATTGAAATATTTGTCATGTCATGGGCTCAAACTTCGAAATTTTATGTCTTAAAAGTATTTCGCCTAGGATAGAAACTCCTGTAAAGCCAATGCTTTTCTGTTTGTCGAGTTCTCATGAACTCACCTAGCACGCAGTGAAGAACAAAAGGTCTTTCGTTCCAATTTCAGGCAACAAGGATCGGAATGTCACCGAGAAATGGCTTGTGATTTCAGTAATCGTCAAGCTACGATTCTCCATGATGCGCTTCCTCACCAGCTTCACACGGGCATCTTTAATGTGCGACGACTGGCAATACTTTCTAATTTGAATATTTTTGCAACTTTTGGGCACTTTACAAACAAATATAAGTGCTTTTATTAATATAAAGGAAACTGCTTTCTCATGTCGCCCGGCCAAAACATTTGGCACAGATGTCGATATATAACACTTGGTGCTACATTCTGCTTATAACCCATCCGATCAGATAACTGGGGAACGAATGAAAAATACATTTTCAGCCGCTACAGCTACAGTAATTTGTGCTGATAGGAAGTGTCAACTGTCAAATATGATAACCACATCCAAATTCCCTCAAGCATGCACGCTAACTTTTGAAAATACGTTTCAACTATTGATATCTTGAAGATTTTACTTTCTGATTAACACATTCGTATCTCTACCGTATATTTAACACTCATATATCGGGCAATAGTATATATTTTGTCTCAAGTATTCCATTTCCTTTCGCAAGTTCAACGATACGTATAAATAGCAACACGTTTCAATGAAAAACATTTCAGCCCATTTGCAACCATAACATACAAATAGCAATTAAAAAGAACTTTAATTTTACGTATAAATAATTTTAAAAAAGTGTCTTATATTTGTTTATCAATTCATTAATCAAAAATATTTAATGCAAAATTTTGCACTGATTGTAATTACATGCCTTGCTGTCTTTTTTTTAATCTTTAAAATTTTTTGAAGAAAGGAATCGCACATTTTTTTGAAAATTTTCTTTATTTTATTTAAGTAAAGGATCGTTTAGATATGCTCTCTCAACCTTTAAGCCGAAAAATAATCATTTTTAAATGGTTATTTAGGGACTTTTTAAATGTTAAGATCTTCTGTTTCATCAAATACTGATTATTTTTACGTATCATTACTTTTAATTAATGATAGTCTGATGATTCATTTAAAGAAAATATTTCATTATAATAATTCATTCTCCAGAAATGCGCAATTCCATCTTTTCCCTTTAGGCCACGAAGAATCCAAAGATGTTGAATTTGAGGATGATTTTCTAAACGTTTATCTGCTAAGAAATAATTACAATGTCAAAGAAGCATTTAGAATGGTACTATGTTATCTTGATTTGAGAAAGAAACATAGTTATTTATACAAGCGAATTGAAGTTGACTTCACAGTAATCCCATCAGGACAATATGTGACAGTGCTACCCCACCGACATCCCGATTTCTCAGTCATTGTATTGTTTGAACTGGGTAAGTTTTCAATTACTTAATTGACTGATAGCTACAATTATACTCTTACTTATTAAATGGATTAGCGACATACTGTAATTAATGTAAGTCAGTACATCAAAAATTCTATGAACTGTTTTATAACGTAAAACATAATGTTATGAATACGAGGTGTTTCAAAATTCATGGTAGTCACTTTAGGATGTGATAGAACACAAATAGACAAGCACAAAGCGCTAGACGGCTTTTTCCAGCATGTTACCTTGTGGGCACGATAACTAGAAAATTTCGACTAAATTTCAACAAGAGAGATCTGGGGTGGTGAAAATCTCCGTAAAGTTTGCAAAGACGGTGGAAATGGTATGGGCTAAAATTTTAATTTTCCCATAACTCCCTTACGTTTGAATCTAGAAAGAAAATTCCAACTGGAAGAATTATTGTCATATCATATCAAACAATTTCTTTATTTAATGTTTTAGCTAAGTGGGGGGGGGGGGGGGGGAAATTGTGTGGGCTGACATTTTCATTACGCATTTTTCCTTAACAATGAAGATCGAAAGACAGTTCAAATTAGATGAATTATTGTATAATTACAACGAAAACTTTTGGAAAATGATATTTTTTTATAGCTGCAATTCCTTAGATATATGAGCGAGATGTCACATACTTAGGTTAAAAAGCAGCAAAAGTTAGATAATAAAAATCCCTTTTCAGCCCCTAACCTTTATCTAACTATATATATATATATATATATATATATATATATATAGTTAAATATTTCAAATAATCAAAACATGTGTTATATTTTCAATATATACATATATTAATCTAAAAATTAAAATCAAATTACCTTATCAATAATCATACAAAAGATAGTTTGAATATATACTATTAATATTATGAAAAAGACAACCCATAATTGGAATTTCAGCAATCAATCTTGGGAACCAATATTTGTTACATTAATCTAGATTTGTGGCGCCAACCCTCTGCGAAAGCCAATTGTTGGGAAAACGAAAAAATAGAGGAATAAATGTTTCAAGATTATGAACGAGAAAGTATATACCTTATAAAAAAGATATCAATACAATAGTCTTAGTTATTGTTATGACTTGAGCGTGATCTTAAAGACAGTACCATATTTAAAGTGCAAATAGTATTTCTAAGTTAGGCTTTTAATACTATAATAAAACACATTAAAAATTAACTATAAATTAAATTTTATCTTATTCTATATATAATAATATATATTATTTTGGAAATGTACAGAAAAATTACTAAATGAATATATGATTCAATCTTATTCTTAATCTAGTGGCGCCATCTACCTATGAAAGGAATTACTAATATCTTTGTGAATTCCATTATATATGATTACATCAAAAAATTCTAAAAGACTATTAATTTAATGGTGTTAAATATTTCTTACTAACATAAGCATACATGAAATTAATAGGATACCCATATCGCATAGCTTTTTCAAGAAATGTATCAATATATGACTGCTGTTCTAATCCGTCTGTGACTAAAATTTTGCTTCTTTGAATATAATTTAAGATTATATTCCTATAAATTTGACGACTAATTGTGCTATTCCAAAAAGGTAACTTGTTTATATTGAACTGAAAAGTGTTTCTTTTATCATAAATCTCAGTGCTCAATTTATTATCAACTATTTTAATTTCAAGATCTAGAATATCTGCAGACGAAAGACCTTCATTAGTTTTTAGTAATATCAAATACTCTGGATAAAAGTCAATTTGTGGTGCGTAGTCTTCTAATGTTGAACATATTAATAAATCATCAATATATCTATACATGATATAAGAATTATTGTAAATATTTTCTTTTCAAAATAGTGTAAATATGAATTACCTAGAGAATTACCTACCAAACATTATCACAACTAATAGTTAAGAAAACTCGGTCTAAAAATTACCAAATCCTCGTTAGTAATTGTTATTTTCTTCAGTTTTCACATAAAATATCAAACAATAAAATAAAAATTAAAAATAAAATTTTAAGGTTAAAATTTTAGATTGTAGTCTTTCGTTTTGCATAAATGTATTTTATGATAAAAAAACTAACTAATATTGCTACAAGCTATTGCTCTTTACTTTATTTTTCACGGAAAGTTTACCATGCTAAAATACGAGCTAAATATGAGAATAATTTAAATGACTTTTCTCATTAGTATAATTTCAAACGATGTATTTCCATATTTACTTTCTTCCGGCTATTTAATAAAATCTTTTATATAGTAGAACTTTCAATTTACGTTTTGAATAATTTGCGCCTTTTTACATATATGTTGTTTATTATACTGAGTCCTTACAAGTTTTTCTTATTTATTCCAAAACAATTTTAAAATACTGCAAGGCGTGATTCTCACACAAGGGCATGTTGGAGAAATTTTTATCTTCAAAAAAACTCAACATCAAATTGCCACACTACTTAAATGTTCGCAAGAGACAGTGAAAATTGATCTAAAGGATTTGCTTGCTTACAACAAGGTAAAATGAAGAGGTAATCGTTTGAAAGTTGTAGAGAGAGATCTAAGGTCTATCTCACGAAGAAAATCCATTACTGGAGCTTCTTCTAGCCAAATTATGAACTCTTCAAAATTAAATGTCAGTCCTCGAACTGTAAGATGAGTTCTTCAAAAATCCCCGAGCAGAAAATTGAATGCTTATCCAAAATTGGAGCTTCGTCATATGAGCGCTTAACTTCAGTTTGCATAGCAGCTCATATCACGGGCAGTGGAGTGGTGGTCAGCCATTTGGTCTGCTGAAAAAAGTTCAGTTTATATAGTTAGATGGCTCAAAGTGCTACTGGTACGATTTTAATCAAGAAATATTTAGTCTAAACTTTGGTGGAGTTGGTACCTTTTCTAACGGTGGTAATACAACTCTGATATCTTTTTAATGGAAGACAGGAAGCTACAGATAACAAATAAGTTCTGTAGGGTAACCTTTTGCCTCATTCACCACTGACTACTGGCGTAAACTGTGTAATCTAGCAAGATAACACAACAATTCAATCAGAGAAAAGTAAAAAAAAAATGTTCGAGTGTCGACATATTAAAGTTATAAAATTGCCAATCCGAAGGCCTGATCTTAAACCCCATTGAGAATCTGTGGGGTGCACTATTTCTTTGCAGTTTATTATGCTGAGCGCCAATAACAGAACAGAAATGATTTAAAAATGGAAAAACTTTCAGTATGGAACCCGATACAGTAGGAATTGTTGGAAAGGCTTGTGAAGTTTTTGTTAAGTCGTATATTCGAAGTAATTCAGCAAAATGGCGGCCCAAATCATTTCTGAGTGTGTTTATAGTTATGTCTAGATATCAAGTAACGTTAATTTTTTACAGCAAACCAGTTTCATATATCTGTAAACAATTCATATAGAATATTTATAATATTAACCCACTCAGCGCCAAACCCGAAATATCTCGCGAACTTTTTTTCCTGTCAAGCGGCATTCTACGAGATAACTCGCAAAGTTTTCTGCATCTCTAGCGGCAAGCCCGGGTATTCTCGGGCTATTGGAATTTCCTTTCCCCCAGGACCACATACATACGAGTAATTGGGGGATTGGCCTGCTCATTGTAAACCGCCCATTGTGTTTGTCACCCCGCAGTTGGAAGAAGAGGGATTTTGAGTCTGTGTGGGGTTTTTTGACTTCTGTGCAAGAAGGAACGTTTTTCTTATAGCTTATCAGAATTATCTGCTAATTCTTTGAAATAGTAATATGGCGGGAGATAACGTGAGGATGGGTACTATATTTTTTCAACAGCTATGTTACTGTTTTATGAAGTATAAAATGGCGAAGGACAGACTAGTTATTTTCGAGACTCCGCTACAAAAATACGGAAATAAAAATTAAAAACTGCCTTCTCTGACAAAAATATGTTCAGTTTCCTAAATTATTACCCGTTTTTATTTCTAAAGCAGGTTTTAGAATTATATATCATGACGGAATTTTACTATTAGAATTTTACAGAATTATTAGGTACTTTCCCGTTAAAGCCATACCATGTTTTTAACAACGAGAAACTGCGCCTCTCGTACTTTTAACGTTGCATTATAATTAAGATTTAAATCAGAAAGATAAGAAATTAAAATATAACGTGGATTTATTATATAAATATTACTTAGGGGCTGTCCATAAATGATGTCACACTTTTTTTCAATATTTCTGGGGGGGGGGGGGGGGGGGGGGGGGGGGGGGGGGGGGGGGGGGGGG
>BGPR01015188.1:0-37290 GCA_013235015.1 Araneus ventricosus
ATATATAACTCTTTATATAAAACTATATATAAGTCTTTACTAAAATTCTTGGCTACGTGCATTCAAACTGACTGGGTCACATGCGAGTTTCTTGCTTTAAATACAAAGATGCTTGCTTTAAGAAACCAGTTTAGTGCGATTTAAAGCATGTCGAAATTCTTCAGAAATGATTTTAATCTTTATTGCCAGAATAATATATTGTTGGTCTAAAATGAAAGAAAACATCAATCGAAATACGAGCAATAAATCAGAAATAAAAAATTCTTATGGTCTTTTCTTCTTATTATTATTAAATGGCTTTTCTATCATATTTTTGATTAATGGACTGTGAAATTTTCTTCTCTACAAAATAAGTTCCAAATGTTATCATTCTAGTAATAGATTTTGTTTGAACAACTCGAAAATTTCTGTTAATTATAAACCTAAATTTCCGTCGAAATCGCACTCATAAGAAACAGATGATCTTCACTTGAAATTAAATGGAGAGAAACCTGTTACGTAAGGGAAGCGAGTCTCGTATATTCTCATGTCTGCTCTGGTTTCATGACACCTGTATGAGTACCGCCATCTGTTGGCGGCTACACAAAACTCGGAAGTAGAGAATAGGGTAGATGAGGGCACCAATCAGTGCAAAGTGAACACTGTGGGGTGATGTGGCTGGTGGGGATTAAATTTGAAATCCTCGGCGTTTGGACTTGGCTCATACCTTCCTCTTCTTGTGATGTTTAACGATCGATATAATTTTCTTGGAAAAAGTGACTGCAGAAAGTTGTTTTCATATTTCCAGTTCTGTACAATCGATTTGTGTTTTAGCATGCGGTTTTAAATTTTTGAAAATATAAATTTGTTTTAAGTTTTAAAGGTTACATTGCTTAATAGAATCCTTAATCAAGACGAATTTCCGTTCTCTGAACGAGCATAACAGTCGATGTCGATATTGCTTAACGTATCGAAATCTTAAGTCGAAGATATGCAGGAACATCTTCGCCTTACGAAGTGATAAATGTTAAAATGTCTACGAGAGATTTTGGACGAGCATGTTCTCCGTTGTGCAGCAGCACCTTGCAATCCCATACTTCTCTACAAAAATCTGACGCACCAAAATTTGAAGTGGCGGCGATTTGGTGAAAAAGTGTGTGGGGGGGGCGGCAAAAAATTTATAAACATCTAAAAGACCCGGGAGTATAGGAGAACAAAATTTAAAAATTTAGTTAGAAAATTAGCAAGTTTTCCCCGAACACTATTGCTTTTTTGTTATTCTTAGTTTTCAGTAGCTAAAATGAAATGAAGATTTAATTTTTCCCTAAAAAAGTAGGGGGTGACTGACCCCTCCCCTCCCGACTCACCACCACTGAAAATTTGTGCCCTAAATTTTGACAAGATTTTCAGAATTCAGGCATAAATATTTTTATCACCATCGCCGTGCAGTAATTTTTCTACCTCCTAAAAAATCTCGAATTTAAAAAAGGATCATTACGTTGGCTGAGAGTTCATATAGTTACTAGAAAATTATTATTCGTGACATATTACTTTGGCTTGCATAAAAGTAAAATTTTATTTTATAATTTTGCTTCTTTTAATGTAGAATTGTATTTTAAAACCATTTTGTCATTTTACATAGAAATCAAATTTAAATTCTGATACAAAGTGTTTTATTTGATAGTATTTCTCATTAATTTTTACTATTAGCTCCTCTCATTTTTGATTTATGAAAAATTAGGTGTTGATGGGAAATATCATTTTTTCTGATCAGCGTTCCTGATTTACCAAAAAAACTTATGATATTCTTCAAACCCCAGATTCGTGTTGGAATTCAATCAAAACTCCTATGCCGTTATATTGCAACTTTCGATCCATTCAATTTATTTTGTAAACAATTTCTTCTTGCTAATGTCAAGTAGAAGTGATATTCTTTGATAAACCGAAACTTCATCGGCTTTTGGAAACCAATATGTTTTAAAGGGAAAGAGCACGCTTAACGACTTCGGCGAAGGGTTAGCCGGTAGTTGCTTTTTCTGTAACAAATTATCTAATCAGTATACCAGTTTTATAGATTTTGCTGCAATCCTTTTTGTATGATTTGACGGTATTCGAATTTCGACAAATTCCAGCCGAGCTTCTACTATATTGCATGGGTTAGTAAAGGTTTTTATAGACAATCCAAAGCTTCCTAAAAGGTTCTTCTCCATCTCGACATTTTTGGCTCCATTACTGTCACGTTCTATGCAATCTGTAGAGAAAATCGCCGGCAGGTAGAGATGACCATTATGATGAATTCGTGTATCATAATGATAATTTCTTCCTGCCAGCAGTTTTGCTTCTTATCGTCAGCATTAACAAGAACATCCACTCCCCATCATCAGATAATCCGAGTCTAACGGAAAGCGCACCTGAGTAATTTTTCCATGGACCCTCGAAATTAAACTCTTCGTGATTCCCTGTGGAACAAAAAATCCCTTTTCGGCAAGCTTGAAGGCAAAGGTAGATTCCTTTACGTTAATGTTACAAAAGTAATGCAATATTACACATTGATCAATACAGACATAGCCAATGACTTTATTGTTTCTACACATTGCAATATTTAATCTGTGATTCTGTTTTCATGACATTTAATTTTTTTACTATATCAAGATTTTATCATTCCATTTTTCATTCCAAAAAGTTATGATAGATTTATCGGTCAGTACATTGGTCAATTTTTTTTATATCTCAACACATAATCATTCAACAGGTAGGAGTCATAAAGAAATAAACATCTCAGCAGTGCAAATATCTCAGATAGATAGATAAATAGATAACATTAAGCTAGTTTATCTGAAACAGTAACAAGAAATTGGCTCTTGACACGAATAAAAAAAAGACTCTAGATTTAAAAATTAATTTATTTAATCTAGGTTACAATATAATTGTTCGAACATTACTTTGTCATATGGTAAAATCACATGACATGAAACATTTAAATACTACTAAAATGGGCTCATTTAGAGAACTCCCCGGTTACAGAGATAATAGTCACTAAATTCTTAACATATAAGAGAATTAAAAATTATTAAACATTGTGAGTGGCAAATTTAATACGTGTATTTAAAGCATAGGCTATGAATGCATCCAATTTGATCAGTAAATTTAAATCTCCATCGACGGTTAAAACCAAATATCACGCAGAAAATCACAAAACAATTTTAAAGTTAAGGAGATATTTTTCAATATCAAAAAGGATAAAGGGAACTCTGATTTAAATATCTATGGTTTTTGGCTATTTTATATTGATTTTATTAAACAAATCATGGTACAGCCATGTTTAGTTAAATATCAAATTAAAGTAATCTGTCAAATTAACTAATTATCAAATTAACTGTTTGACTAATTAAAATTAACTATTTACTTGAGTTAAATAATTAATTGTTACAAAATCTTCACTAAAACATTTTTTATGGCACATACTATTTGCCAGCAATCTTTATCTTATAATTATCTAATAATTATATCTGTACTGTATGTATGTTCCACATCTTTTACTAAACCACTGGACTGATTTCAATCAAACTTTGCAAACTTTTTATTTAAGAAAAGAGAAAGGACACCTTCAACTTTTCAAAGCCTAAAAGTTGCTTAAAATTTAACTTAATTAAAATTTAAGCAAGGCTTTTTTCCGTGATATCTTTCATTTTTATCAATCTGTTTCTCTCATTTCAATATTTTTTCAAAATTAATATTAAACTGAATTCGTAACAACATTCTTGTTGAAGAACAACAATAATACGAAAAACTTTTTCAGAAGGAAGAATGCTAAAAGAAAATTTTAACTGTAGACGATTAACAATTTATATCGGAACCAACTATTGATTTATTTCATGCTTTAAATTAATGAATAATTAACTAGTTAATTTATTTGTTTCAAAATATTCATTAAAACCTTTCTTTTACTTTAGGAATTGTTAACAAAATTTGAAGTACTTATATAACAAATAATAATGTATGGAGAACACGGCTGTTTTTAAAAATCGTCTGTTTCAATTGATATTCTCATTTTAATGAAAAACGTTTCAGATCAGACAAGGAATTTGTATATTATAACATTTATACAATAGTAATTTTTAGATTAAAAATATTAAACATGAAAACATTTTAATCCGGAGCAAAGCAGGTATATCAACTAGTTTGCCATATAAAAAGTGGAAGTGAATGAGGCTGATGGGAACTCATAATCTTCTAAATAATTCTTGCTGTCAAAAAAACTTTCAATATAAAAGTAGTTTGTTATGATAGGGTGATAATTCCTCTAATTGAAATTTTCATTCCATCTTCAATCGTAACGGAGCTATGGGGAAAAGATAAATTGAGGGGAATTGAGCATCGCTTTTCAGCTCATAACTTCTAAGCAATTGTAGCTGTCAAAAAACTTTTAATATAAAAGTTGTTCTTTATGATTATGTGATAATTCCCCTAATTGAAAGTTTCTTTCTATCTTCAATCGTAACAGAATAATGGAGAAATGATAAATTGGGGGTGGGGAATTGAATATCGCTTTTCAGCTCGTAACTTCTAAGCAATTTTAGCTGACAAAAACCTTTAATATAAAAGTTGTTCATTCTGATAAAGTGATAATTCGCCTAATTGAATTTTTTTCCTTTCTTTAGTCGTAGAATTGAATTATTTTTCCTATATTTAGGCATTTTAGCTCATAATTTCTATAAAATTGTAGTTATCAAAACAGTTTCGATACAAAAGTTGTTTATTATAAAGAGGCAATAATTCGCCTATTTTGAGTTTTCATTCCATCTTCAATCTTAAAAGAATTATGGGAAAATGAAATTTTCAGTCTTCCACCATTTCCACACCCTTTTAGCTGGTTAGCCCATCTACAAACTCGGTCGATATTTTCACCGACCATACAACATTATCTCGCCAGGTAAAATCTAATCAAAATTACTCTAGTTATCGTGTTCGCAAGATAACATCTTTAAAAGCGTTATATATATATACGTCTCTACTAATAATAAGAAAAAGAACATTTCGCCCTCTATTCTCATGAGGATTAGAGCTACAAGAATGACAGCGGGTGGAAGAGACTGCAAATGACGAGAGCTTTCCAACAAGGGGTAACATGCACAGGCTAAAAGTACTTTAAGTGAGGGGGAGAGGAGGGGAAGGTGGGGAAATCACTTTTCAGCTCATAACTTCTAATCAATTGCAGCTATTGAAAAAGTTTAAATACAAAAATTGTTCGTTATGATAAGGCAATAATTCGCCTAATTGGAATTGGCATCTTCCAATTGGAATTTCTTGCTCATTTTCAATTGTAAAGGAATTCATGTGAAAGAAAGTTCCACCTCTACCTATTTCTCATTCCCTTCGAGCTGGATAGTCCATCTACGAACCTCGACCGAAATTCTTAACTATCCTACAACATATCCCACGCTAATAAATTTAAATCAAAATTACTCCACCCAGTTGATCGTGGTTGCTAAAGATAACATGGGAAAAGCGTTATACACACACACACACATAAGGTAAACTTTAACGAAGGGTGGTTTTGCCCTAGGGTCATGATCGGTTAATCTGCAAGAAATTGAAAGTCGTCATGAGAACGATTGCACAGTAGACTTCCTATAAGGAATCTACCTAAAAATGTTTTCCCCTTCAGGAACGTTTTCAGTGACGTGTTCTTGCCAATATATATATATATATATAGTATAATAGTCTAACTATCTCTGTATTTTACTTTGTATTGATTATTGATAAGGTAAATATTATTTTCATTTCAATTTTAGAATTTCATCACAAAAGTATTTGCTGAAAAGTGACACGCGTTTTGATTTGTTTGAAATATTTAACCATATTACATAATATTACAAATGCTTTAAACTTCATTTTCTCATGGCAATCCAGAGTATTTCCAACTCCTTGTGATCTTTGCTCAGACCTGCTAATATACTGTTTTAAATAATGAATCCTTTAGTATAGGACGTTCCCTTCCTTGGATACAAGTCCTATTTCATTACTGTTTTCTTGCACGACTCCATATATAACGTCATACATATAATAGTTGTTGTTGTTATACATATTATTATTATATAAGGTTGTTAATAATTATATATATTATACATATGTTGTTGTTATTAGAAAGGTGTTACAGTTATATATATATATACATATACATATAATAATATATATATATAATATATATATATATATAATATATATGGTACAATTATACTCATAGCATATTATTCCAAGTTATATAGATGATTTAATACTATTCAATAAAAGAAATTGGCATTAAGCCATCATTGACTTTATCCTGATTATTTAAAACTTATAAAAAACTAATGGCAAATGAATTGCAGAATTTTAGATCTAGATATTAAAAAATCATAGATAATAAATTGCAACAGATATCTTGGGATGCAAAAGAAACGCATTTAATTTTCAAATTACCAAATTCCCTTTCTGGAATAGTATCCAAAGATTCTATTCCTCTCAAGAGTCCTTAGTGCAAAATCATACAATTAAACACACTAGTAACAGACATTGATATTGTGAAATTAAAACATAAGAAATTTTACCTACTGCCCAGACTATGGACTTCATAGGCTCTCTTGGGTTATTATTATATAGATGTAAGAAAATATTTAGGTCATTTAAAATAAAATCTCATATTGGTTTCTTATAAAAAAGAACATTTTATTTTGTTAGTGGATAGTGTTTCTTTCACCTCATCTCTATCTCTTATTGGGTGCAGTTTTATCCAAATTTGGCTATAGGATTTATTCTTGCTCTAAACTTTGTCACGTACATAGATGGCGCCAGGATCTTCAAGGTGAAAATTCCTTTAATAATAGACATTTTTAACTTTTCTTAACATTTTCTAGATAACCAAATGTATTGAAATTTTAGTGTGTTTTGAGAATTTTAATATAGGTATTCAATAATTCATGATATCAGAAATTAATTATAATATTTTAGTCAATTCTGCTAATTTTGCAAGATTCTTTTGTAAGGAACAAGTGATGTCAATATGTAATGGTGGATATATTGAAAGAGATGAATTGCAAGTTTAAGAGGAGACAGATTAGTTTATGCTTAATGTACATGGGCACTTTATTGAATTACATTTATTGTCTTAGTGCAATATCTTAGCGCAATATAATTATATATTTACTGTCTTAGTGCAATATAATGATATTTACTATTATTCTATCCTGAATTTTTAGTCGTTTATATATTTCATGCTTTATAGTTAATAGGGTTGGTGACATAAGATTTTTCTTCTTAAATTTTTCTCATTTTAGGCATGTTACCTGTCTGTTTTTTTCCAAATCAAATCAATAGTAACAGGGATGGTTTAGGCCACAAAAAAAAAAAAATTATTCTTAACCTGGCTAAAGCTTGTCCTCACAGTCAAGCCGTTATTATTTTCATTGCTCGAAAACCCATTTCATTTGATCAGTTCTTTACTTCATCATTTCCTTTAACAACAACCGTGTTCTTCACCCTTTTGGACATACATGTTTTAAACCCTTGATTTTGCTTATGGTATCATTAGTAATTTCAATCTCTACTTAGATTTATTTTCTAAAAAAGTGATGTATTGTTCTAATAATGAATATTTTGATATAGGGATTTTAATTATTGTTTTATTTCCGTATGTTTGTAGTAATGGTTTCCATTTGGATTTAGATTATATATAGTATGCTGAGACATGCCACACATACAATATTGGATACATATAAATAGAGAAGTTATATATTATTACACACATACATATTAGTTATTATTATGATACACAATATTAATATTACACATACATACATACAGAAGTTATATGAGTTACGTAAACGAAAAAAAACGAAAGCTGCAAAACGAATGTAAAACCAACAAAAAAAACCAATCAATCACCTCCCAGGGATTCCATTATCAGAACTGCTCAAACGATGTAAAGCCTGGGTCATCTTTCATCAGTCACGCCGTAAGGAATAAACATTCTTTACGAACCAGAATGGACCTGATGTACTGATTACTGGTAATACTATGGAGGGCTCCACAGTACAGACCGTTGTTGAAGGGTGTGAACAGGGTATCTCGTAAATAAGCCTTCATGCTTAATCTATTTTTTTCTATATCTTCGAATTTGATATGAAAGTTTATTATCTATTTTATTGTTTTTCTATTATGTTTTGCCTCTTTTTATATATGCGATGCATGTCCGAAAGTAAGGTAACGTTTGGAAAAAACTGCATAAAAATCGTTTTTTAAAACAAAATTTATTTAGCGAAAGAGCATTTCGTAAACCATTTCTAAATTCAAACATTTATCATAGCGAGAAACCAATCCGTTCATAATCTCCTCTTCAAAGAAAGATGCCGCTAGTGAAGATAGTTGCTGACAGCGATGCTTGTCGTCATCGCTGTCAAAGCGCCTATCCTCTAAAATCACGCTTTAGTTCAAGAAATCAAAACCCGCCTTCATCACTGGTCACAATTTGTTTAGCCCATTGCCCTTCCACTGCATCACGTATGAAATTCTTCTGAAAAGCACTCGCTCGTCAAGCTCACTCTGTTTTGCGGACATTACTGCAAGCATTTTCGAACCCAACGTGGAACACAATTTACGTGATAATTTCTACAGATTTGTGACAATTCAGCAAAAACAGTTTTTTGTACCAGGAAACTCATCAGAAAACATTCTTATTAGAACCGACTGAGCTTCATGAATTTCATTCACTTTACAACCAAACCATCATTGACAACAGAAGGTCGGTTCACCCGTGCTTCCTCACAGTCATTGGTGCTTCCATCATTAAATTGAATGAACCCACTTTTAACCATTCCATCAGTCATTACATATTTTCACCATAAATCTCTAAGCTAAGTTGACGATGAATTTCAGTTGAGTTAATCCTTTCTTTTGCGTTCAAAACTGTATTACAGAAAGCACTTCTCACAAATGAGTGTTCGGCGGGATCGGCAATCGCGTTAAACATTTTGAACGCTCACTAACACATGTAAACAATATTAACACAATCCGGCTGCCAATATGTCACTGGATCAGACAATGCGGAACCAGATAAGACACGTGTGCACATGGTGCGAACTGGCGACTTAGCGCTGTGGTGGCAGAACGAAAACGCAGGCATTTTACCTCTGGAGAATGCCTTATATATATATATATATACATACAAGCATTATTACACAAAAAAAACAGAAAACAAATGCAATAACCACACAAAGAAATTAGTTTAATCAAAGAAATACTTTAAATCGAAATAAAGTACTATTTCAAATTAAGTAAATATACGACAATTACACGATTAACGATAAATGATACGACAGAAATTCATCTTGCTACCACAATATAAAATCTCCCAAAAAAAGATTTAAAATATGAGGAAAATCAGTAAGCAAGTGAACAAAGCCAATGCAGCAGTACAGACTTGAAAAGTGAGATATATTAACAAGAAGAAAACATTAAAACCACGTCATCAAAACGGAAACCATACCGACAACAAAAGGAAACAAAAGCCACTGCCGGACTCACAGCAAGGGAAACTCAACGACGTCATATAAGAATAGAATTGGTGTTTTCTAACACAAACTCTAAGTAATAGTAAAATAAGTCGGTTTCGGAACACCGGAACAAACCACATTTAGAACAAGGAAACAAAGCAAAGCCCAAGTCCAATTGAAAAATAAAAAACTAAAAATAAGAACTCGTGTCTATTTGAAATAAAACACATGAAACCCACCTCAAAACAAAACAATGCTAAAAAAATGAAGACTCAGAAGGTATCAAACTCACCTAATAATCCAAAAAGGAGAGACAAAGATCCAGATAGAAGCACGCGGCACGAATTCAACGTCTAAAAGAGCTGACGTGAACCTCGGTTGTGGTGGTTGACAGCTAATCTGTTAACGCTCAAGAGTTTCTGAAAGTACATTTACTAGGAGTGAGAAAAGTTAAGAGTCTATAAACGTTTTGGTTGTCCGGTGAAGTCTTAAGGAACTTTTTACGAGTATCAAAGTGGCAAAACAACAGACAATTGACCAAAGGAGACTAAATGTAAAATACAATAGATCAAAAGGGCAAATAGAATAAAGGTAAATATAGTAATTTTTTTTTCTCCATAGAACGATGTGGGAACAATGTAAACAAATGAGAATTGGGGAATCTTTAGCTTTGGAATTCAGATTGTTTTAAAAAGTTCACTTGTTTTTTGACTCTGAATTGTTACAAATATTTTAACCTAAACATATTGATGCTCACAGTTTGTTTTGAGACTTGCAAAGTGAAATCAGGATTTCAAAAAAATTAAACTCATACTATAAATCTCTAAATTCTATTTCTTTTTTGTAAATGACGCTAAATTTAACTTTGTTAAGCTGATAGATATCTAGATAAAGAAAAATCATGTTTAGTATTAGTTATCGTCTAGTTATTTTGTTAACTTTGAGATTCCTTGTGATATATAATATATCGAGACGTAAGACTCTTCAGGACCCTGTTCACTAGCATCCCACTTAATAAACAAAAAAAGAGTTGTTAATGGCAATGAATTAATCTTAAAAACTCTGTTGAAATGCAAGCAGCTGGTATTGGTTAGACATAATTAACTATGCATTTCAATACTTTCACTCTCGAATGCGAAAAGGAAACTCATGTAAAGGGTCTTGCTTTTTCTTTAATTGCAAATCTATTTCTTCTCACTTTCTACGAAAAAGATACAGTTCGAAAGTTCTAACTTCAGCTTTAGAAATATAGATGATATCCTTGATTTTTATCTAAGATTCTCTGACAGTTATTGGAAATACTATCTGAGGAACAAAATTAACAAAAACTAGCATAAACACAAAAGCCATTTTTTCATAGATTCAGATACTGACAGTCATAATGAATTAAATTTAAGATTCAGTGGACAAAAGAAAGAATTAAATTTCTTGAATGTAGTCATAGTTTGAATTTTGGAATCTCTAATTTCTTTTAAATCTATAAAAAACAATATGTATCACTTACAATGATTAGAAACATGTAAAATCAATTCAGAATCGTAAACAAAAAAATAAAATTGAATTTTCTTCAAAAAACGATCTGGATTTCCAATAAAATTCTAAATTCTCTTATATTTATTTATTCCACAGCGTTCTGAAGAGGAAAAAAAATGCTATATTTAATTACTCTTTATTCGATTTCTTGATCTATATTAGGTTTGCAGTGTAGTCTACCTCTGGTTAATTTGTCTATTGTTTACTTACTGATACCTCAAAAGTTCATAAGTGACTCATGACAGCAAAAACGTTTATGGGAGACCTTTCATTTCTTTACCTCTAGTAAAAAAAAAAAAAATATCTACCGAAACTCAGACGCTAACCGTAGCTGTCAACCACCACGAACCGGAAGTTCACGTCAGCTCTTCTTGAACGCTATCTGTGCGCAAGTGCTTCTGCATCTGATCCTTTGTCTCTCCTTTATGATTTATTAGTGAGTTTGAGTTTTTCCTTCATTTTCATTTTGCATTTTTTGGTTTTGAGGGGTTTCATGTGTTTTATTTGAAACGACCTGAGTTCTTTTATTTTTTATTTTTAATTTTTTCAATTGGACTTGGGCTTTTTGCTTTGTTTCCTTGTTTAAAACTATGGTTTTTGTTCGGTGTTCCGGGGAAACGAACTCTTTTTAGCATTATTGCTAGAGTTGTGTTTAGAAAACACCGAATTTATTTTTATATACGTCCGTTCGGGATTTCCCTTGCTCATGACGCGTCCCGGATGTTGGCGTTTTGTTCCTTTTTGTTGTTATGGTTTTCCTTTCATGACGTGGTTTTAATGTTTTCTTTTACACACACGCACGCATATATATATATATATATATATATATATACATATAATTTGTGTCTTGTATGTTTTTGAATTTTTGTCTTTTGTTTCTTGTTTGTTTTGATATATAAACAAATGAAAAATACACTGCCATACAAAAGTTAAGGAACATTTCGTAAAATGCGAGAAATTTGAAATTAATACGAAAATTATGTTTCGAAATCAGTTCTGGAGAATCGTGTGACATTCACTAGAGTATCATATACATATTACAATGAAGATTTGGTCACGAGGGCAATTAGGGGGACAACCAGAAAGAGATGAAGGCAAAAATGGAGTTTCACCCATCCTGTTTTACAGAAAGCTGATAACGAGGTGTAACTTTTATCAGTGGTTATGGTTTAATCTGCATAATATTTACATGCATTTTCGTAATCATAGCACAAATATTCGGGAAGATATAAATGCTTCTTTAAAAAATCCCAAATTTTTCCGCATGTATTTTTCTTATAACATGCTGAGATTTCATTCAAATTATTCGAAATTTGCAGAACACTTGCAATATGTTACAGAAGTATTGTACCAAACTTTGAAGTAAATACGTTGAATAATACAGGAAATATGAGCGTTTGTACTAAATAATTTTTTACTGTGCTTGTGCGAGACGCAGCCGAATGTTTCTTTCAGAACTTTAAAGCCAGATATATAGAGCAACTTTTAAAAAATACCAGTTGAATCCTATTAAAATTCAGATAGATGTCGGCATTTCAGTGAGGTTAATTTCAATTTCTTATTAAGAGAAGCTAAATGATGAGGGTTCTTGTATAAACTGATATTTTTTAAATTTGAATCTTCGAACACTAACATTGAATTTTAGCAAAATTGAATATCTTGAATACCATGAACATTTATAAATTAAATACATTATTTAAATTGCATTTTCTCGAATACCATTTGACGATTAAAGTTTAAAAAATATCATTTTGTGCAAGAACCCTCATCATTTAGCTTCTCTTAAAAAGAAATTTAAATTCACCTCATTGCAATGCCGACAGCTTTTTGAATTTTAATGGAATTCAACTGGGATTTTTTAAAAGTTGCTCTATATACCTGGCTTTGAAGTTATGAAAGAAACATTCGGCTCTGTCTCGCACAAGCACAGTAAAAAATTATTTAGTACAAACACTCATATTTCCTGTATTATTCAACGTATTTACTTCAAAGTTTGGTACAATACTTCTGTAACATATTGTCAAGTGTTCTGCAAATTTCGAATAATTTGAATGAAATCTCAGCATGTTATAAGAAAAACACACGCGGAAAAATTTGGGATTTTTTAAAGAAACATTTATATCTTCCCGAATATTTGTGCTATGCTTACGAAAAGGCATGTAAATATTATGCAGATTAAACCATAACCACTGATAAAAGTTACACCTCGTTATCATTTTTCTGTGAAACAGGATGGGTGAAACTCCATTTTCGCCTCTATCCCTTTCTGGTGGTTCCCCTAATTGCCGTCGTGACCGAATCGTCACAGTAATATGTATATGATACTCTATTGAATGTCGCACGATTCTCCAGCACTGATTTGGAATCATAGTTTTCGTATTAATTGCAAATTTCTCGCATTTTGCGAAATGTTCCTTAACTTTTGTATGCCAGTGTATACAAAACTATACTGAAAGACATGCCAAGAAGCTAACAGAGATTACGCTATGCTTTCGGCGCTGCACCGCTGAATGACGTAGTTGGTGTTTCTACGCGTTTTGGGGTTACTTTCTATTAGAATTGTTGGGTTGAGGCGAGCGAACTATTTTTCTTGCGCGCATGAATTATCTGTGTGAATCAGCGCCTGCCGCTTTTTACTTAACGCATTCCTTCTTCGAGTCATAACAAGGTTACTCACTTGGTGTGTGCGTAGTTGGTGTAATGCTGTCTTCTATATGTCCCTGTGTGCGTCAATAAATGTTTTGTCCTAAAGTTGGGTGATTCTTGTAGCAGGAACAACAAAATGGTAGCAGGACGCGGTTGATTAAATAATTGATTCAACATAGAACTGTGTGATAACGAACTGTTAAAACAGAAGTGTTAACATGGACAGAATAAGTGTTCCTGAGCTTACTGGTACCAACTATTTTATTTGGTCATTGAAAATGCAAGCAGCCTTGAGTTTAAAACGGCTGTACTCTGTGACGACGCAAATGAAACCAGAAGGTCTAAGTGAAAAGGATGCATTAGAATGGGAGCAAAAGAATTCTGATGCAGTGGCTTACATTGAGTTGTCGCTTTCAGACGAACAGGCCTTACAGTTCGCTGCAGAAAATAATGCCAAAATTTTGTGGTACAAAATAAAGTCTACATTTACTGGTCAGACAGAAGACCGTAAAATTGATGCGGGTAACGAGCTCCAAAATCTTCAAATAAACAGCAACGAATTGGCGAATTATTATATAGCTAGAGCAAGAGGTATAGCTACCAAGTGCCACTCACTAGGATTAGATGTCTCACCTCGGGAGCTTGTCTATTATACTGTTCGTGGTTTAAAAGGTAAATTTGCTAAAGTACGAGACATTTTGAAAACTCACCGTGACAAGTCTATAGATGAAGTACTTGAAATCCTCCGTGAAGAAGAAACAAGCTTTAATTCGCCCTCAAGTACTTGCGCCGAAGGAACAAGCGCTGATGTATTTTATTCTAGAAAGTACAAAAATTCCGGTATGAGACTTTGTTACGTCTGCAGACGACCAAATCACGTCGCCAAGGATTGTTTTTACCGAAATCAAAAGGAAAGTACCACAACCAGCCAAAGGAGAAAGGTGCATCGTAATAACAATTCTAAAGAACGCAACGCTGCAAATCCCGTGTTTACAGCTTCTCCAAATGAAGAAAGTTTATGTGAAAACATTTGGATATTGGACAGTGGAGCCTCTTGTCACATGGCCAAAGACCGTGTATGGTTTGAAAAAATAAAACCTGAAAGAAAAGACATTTATCTAGCAGGTAAAGATTTAAAAATTATATGTGAAGGGTTTGGAACCGTAAAAGCCAAAACTGTAAGTACAAAGTATGGTAATCCTTTAAATATAACTATCGAAAATGTTAGTTATGTCCCCCAATTAAGATGCAATTTGTTGTCTGTAATATGTTTAATGGATAAAGGTTATAAAATTAAGTCAGATAATAATTGTGTATTGATATATGATAAAAGTAATAAGTTGGTTACTAAAGCATTTAAAAATAATGGCAGATTGGAATTATATTTTGAGCCATTGTATAATTCTGAGTGTTATTTTTCTAATCCGTCTAATAGTAATTATGATATTTGGCATAGCAGATTATGTCATTTAAATGCTAAGTATATGCTTAAAATAAAAGACTATATTGATATTGATGATGTAAATGATTTTAAATGTGAAACTTGTGACATAAGTAAAATAACCAGGAAAACTCATCCTAATGTTGATATAAATCAAAGTTCTGAAATTCTTGAATTGCTTCATGCTGACCTGTGTAGTCCAATCCAGCCTGAGTCATATGGTGGTGCAAAATATTTTATGGTGTTGGTGGATGATTTTTCTGGGATGTATTTTACTTATTTTTTGAAAAATAAAAATGAAGTGTTTGACATATTTTCTCAATTCAAAGCTAAGTATGAAAATTTAACTGATAAAAGAATTAAAAAATTGAGAACCGATAATGGTTTAGAATTTGTAAATGAGCAACTTGATACTTATCTTGCTAATTCGGGGATATTTCACGAAAAAACTATTCCATATAATAGTGAAAGTAACGGTAAAGCTGAAAGAGCGAACCATATTCTTCTAGAAAGGGCTAGATCTTTATTGTATGAAAGTGAACTTCCATTAAAATTTTGGGCCGAAGCTATTAATTTCAGTACTCAGGTGTCTAATGTAACACCACGTAAAGGGAAAGAAAAAATTCCACTTGAAACTTGGATTGGTAAAAAACCGAAACAAAATTATCTTAAAAAATTTGGTTGTGTGGCTTATTTTCACGTTCCGAAAGTAATGAGGAATAAATTTGACATTCCGGGAAGACGTGGTATAATGTTAGGATATCCTCGAGATAGGAGGGGTTATCGAATTTATGATATCAAAAACAGAAAAATAATTGAGGAAAGATCAATTAAATTCAATGAATCTTTGAAAGGTAGTACTTATTTGGGAAAAACGAAAGTTGAAACGTGGAATATTGATTCATTGTTTGAATCCACTCAAGATATAAGCGAGTTCGATCACAAAACAAAAGTAAATCACTTGGAAATTTCTGCTGAGCCAGCAGCAAACGAAAATAATTACTCGATTCCATTCGAAACGCCGGATGATGCAACAAATACCATAGGTGGTGAAATCGAAACTCCAGTTGATCAGATCCCTGTCAGACGTTCGGAAAGGCTCAAAGCCAAACAGATGTCAACTAATTCTTATTTAGAAGCTAAAAATAGTGCCGATTGGCAGAATTGGGAATTTGCTATGAAAAATGAATTGGATTCATTAAATAAACACAAAGTCTGGGAAATTGTAGACAGACCGACAAAAACTAAATTAGTAAAAAGTAAATGGGTGTATTCCTTGAAACAAAGTGATAATGGGGAAACAAAATATAAAGCAAGGCTTGTAGCAGCTGGATTCAATCAAATAAAAAATAAAGATTATTTAGAATCGTATTCACCAGTCGTAAATATAGAATCCTTCAGATTATTAATTGCACTTGCATCTAAATTGAATTTAATGGTTAGATTCTTTGATGTAAAGACTGCATATTTATACAGTGATATAGAAGAAACTGTGTACATGTTGCCTCCGCCTGGCTTCGAGAGACTGGTTGGAGATGAAAAAGTTTGTAAATTAAAAAGCAGTATTTATGGTTTACCACAATCAGGTAGAAATTGGTATATGAAAATAAAAAGTGATTTAGAAAAATTTGGATTAACGCAATTGGCTTCTGACAATTGTGTGTTCATTAAGTCTGATGGTCAAAATATGCTTTTATTATGTATGTATGTGGATGATTTGGCTATTTTTTGTAATAATGAAGAAATGTATCAAGATACTGTAAATAACATTAAAAGTGTTTTTGAAGTGCATGAAAATAAAACCTCTAAGTTTTTAGGTATGGAAATTATAAAACATAAAAATGGTATTAGTTTATCACAGTCTGAATATATTGAACCATTACTGGTTAAGTATTATTTAAATGAATGTAAAAGTGTTAAAACTCCAAATGTAAAAGGGGAAGATAAGAGTTTCCCGCCTACAAATGAACTGATTGATATTACTATGTATCAGGAATTAATTGGTGAGCTGTTATATTTAGCAAATAGAACGCGACCTGATATATCATTTGTGACATGTTATTTGTCGCAATTTAATCATAAACCAGAAAAAAGACATTACATTTTGGCTAAAAGAGTGTTAAGGTATTTGATGGGTACAAAAGATAAAAAATTGTTTTATGAAAACAATTTTGGCTTCGTGAATGCTAGCTCTGATGCCAGTTGGGGAAATGCGGAAAATGGCAAATCATTTTCTGGTGGTGTAATTTTATTAGGTAATTCATTAATTTCTTGGAAATGTCATAAGCAAAAAAGTGTTAGTCTCTCGACATGTGAAGCAGAGTTATTTGCAATTTCTGAAATTTGTAAAGACATTATTTGGATTGTAAATTTATTATCCGAGTTAAAGTGCAAACAATTTATAAATTCTACTGTAATTTTAAATTCAGATAGTCAAGCAGCGATTCAGTGGATTAAAGGCACTCGCTCTTCGAATAAATCAAGACACATGAACTTGCGTTTTCATTTTGTGAAGGATTTATTGGAAGACAATGTAATTGAATTGAAATATATTCAAACTGAATTGTTAATTGCTGATTTTCTAACAAAAGCCGTAAACGAAGAGAAGTTGAACTATACTGTTAAAAATATTTCATTAACATCTTAACTTTATATATATATTTATGTGTTCTATATGTCTTGTAATATTTGTTTTGTTGAAAAAATGTATCACTCGCAGGAGGGGTGTGATGGGTTGAGGCGAGCGAACTATTTTTCTTGCGCGCATGAATTATCTGTGTGAATCAGCGCCTGCCGCTTTTTACTTAACGCATTCCTTCTTCGAGTCATAACAAGGTTACTCACTTGCTGTGTGCGTAGTTGGTGTAATGCTGTCTTGTATATGTCCCTGTGTGCGTCAATAAATGTTTTGTCCTAAAGTTGGGTGATTCTTGTAGCAAGAACAACAAGAATTCGCCAACAAGCAGAAGTAGATTTTCTTTGCTTTGTGTGCGCCAACGTTTCGTTCTCAAAGCAAAAAGAGAAAGTTGTTTGGATCGAATCTTTTTTTAACTATTACATTGTTTTTAATTACATAATTTGTGCATTATGAATTAAAGGAAGCCTGAGAAATATCAATAGTAGAAACTTGACACTATATTTAAAATTGTATACAGCAGAAGATTCTCTGCAAAAAAAGAATTGATTACACCAACCACGCTTTCTTGTTGTTATCTTGAAATAAAGGATGCATAAATTATTTAATAATTAAAAGGAAATTTGATTAAAAAAAACCTAAAATATTTACAATGAATAATGCTCGAATAATAATGGAATTACAACTTAAATTTTAAATTATATATTCTGTAAAACTTTTTCATTTTAACTCTTCTTACGGAGTTTTGAGAAGTTAAGGTATGTACATTGAATGTTTTATATTATACAGCATAACCGAAAGCTTCATATTCTATTTTAAATATTTTTCTTAGCACTCTTATAATATTTTTCATTGTATGCAAATATTTTTTGGATAAACTTGCGCACAAATGAATCCGTTAAATCTAGAGTTTAACATTTAGAATAAAAATATTCAGAGCACTTTTCCTAGCTGAACTCTGCAAGACTTTGCCCTTCTTATTTTTTGGAATAAATTTCGTGTTATTTTAATTATTTGTAAGTCTGTATTTTTAAATCCATCCATAATGAGCTTGCAGAGACTATTCAATTTGTTTGATAAGTATCAGTTCTTCGAACGTCTACGGACAACCAGCCCAAACTTTTCTTTGACCACCACTGTACGACTGGGGAAAGAGGGGTGCAAAACAGAGTGAGCTGACGTAAGAGGTTGAGTGAATGCCCAAGGGGAGAGCCCAAGGCCATGGCCGACCAGGGTTGTGTGGTAAAAGAGCGGCGATGCTTTTGAAACTTTCTTTATTATAATTAATAAATCATAATTAATAATGTGTGCATATATATCGTATTCTAACCAAGAAAGTAAATAAATTAGATGTACAGAAATCCATCCCAATCTCACATCTTAAAAGTAACTGAATCATAAACAAAACAAATTCCTACGTTTTGGAACTGATTAATCGACACAATTTTGGCGGGAATAATAAGCTATGGTTAAAGGAAATTTGTTTCAGCATTTTTTTAATGTTGCGAAAATTATTTCATATTGGAGAAAATGCCAATAACGCAACCTTTTGTTTTACTTTTCCTCTTTTATCAATATTTTGTCTCATTTGTACTCTTTTTTATTATGATATATTTTTATTTTCATTTCATTTCTTTGAGTTTTCTGCATCGCCTTCATATTTCACCTTTCATATATTTCAATTTTATTTTGATGTATATTGTTATATATATATATGTACAAAAAATGATGCAAATACTGAAAAAAGATAAGATTAATAAATAATTTCAAAAGCAGCGATATTTTAGAAGTTGCTACTGTATAAAATGATAAAAAAGAAATTAATTAACAGCAATAAATTCTGTTACGTTTTCTGAGTAATCATAATGACGCCAGCACCAAGAGAGATTATTCGCCAAATGTGATCTCCGAAGAGACAGAGAAAAAAAGCTTTCACCCGAATGCTCCTAAGGTCATTTGGTTCTTCGTAATTTCCGACAGAAGGCGGGGAAAAGATTTAAGAAATTAAATAACATACGTTTTGAAAAAAGATTTTTATTGCAGAGAATATCGGTTTTTGTTATTTAAAGCAAAATTCTGTTGAAATATGTCAATTACTTTTAAAATACAATAGAATAACAGCAGGACTATTTCACTTAGCGGAAGAATACCATCCATAGCTTCCACTGTATAACATTCTTGAGTTGTCTTGGACTGCATATTAGAAAAAAAGAGAGAACATTCAAATCCCTCCCTTCAAGTTTCTCGTTAATTTTTTAATTTATAATACATTTTTCTTGGTATCATTTTTCTTTTTTTCATTGAGGGAAAAAAACATCGACGGGAGGCTGTCTCTGCGAAACGGCCTCTGATATTGAGGGGCGTACTTTCTTACAATACTCAACTGTGACTAAAGTAGCTCTATGTGACTATTAACTCTATAGTCTATAGTGATTATTAGTCTAATGTGACTATGTGCAAGGGAGGATCCAGGGGGCTTTGAGGGCTCAAGTCTCTCCCTTCGGTTCTTAAATCACGAATTGTCCAGAATGCTATGTATTGAATTTTTTTTAAAAAAATTCCTATCTAGACTTTCAGAAAAGTAATTGCAATATAGTAACAGGTCCTACTGATATAGCACTGAGATCGGCGATCTTATTACAACGACGAGTGCAGAGACAGTTTTCAGCTGAGAAAGGAAACTTCCTGTTAAGAAAATAACTTCATATTTTTAAAACTTTATTCTCCGAATAATATTCAATTGTATAAAGGTTAGAAATATGTTAAATACCTATGCGAAGATTCAAGCTCAAAAAGTATCAATTTGAGGAAAATCAATCATCTTTTAGTTTATCTTAGAAAGCAACTGGAATTCTGCTTGCTGCAATGCCAATATCTTTCTGACTCGTAATGGTATCCAGCTGGAATTTTTATGTAAACTGCCCTATATATCTGCCTTCGAATTATGAAACAAAAAATATTTCGCACATGTGCAATTAAAACTATTATTAACTACAAATACTCATATTTCCTTGGATATTCAAAGTATTTACTTTGTGTCTATATATATAAAAGAACAATTTTTTGTGTATGTATGTATGTCCGTTCTTTTTCACGTCCAGACCGTTTGACTTACCGGGACCAAATTTGATGCATTTGAACAAGAGGGAGCTAACGCCTTAAAAATTATTTTAAAATTCGAATTAGATATTCATTAATTAATTTTAAGTAGTAAATTCGGTCGTTTTTCGCCTGTTTTTGCAGGTTTTCTTTTTTCTCCATTAATATTCACGCGCGAGAAGAAATCTGATGCTTTCTGGTGTTTTAATTTATTAGTTCTTGCAATTTTTCTTGCATTTCTTATTTTTCTTTTCTTTCTCTTGAACCGTTTTAAAGAAAGTTGGTACTTACGTTTTTCCCAGTTTTATTTTATCTTATTATTATTTTTATTTATTTATTTCTATTCATATATTATAATTTTTAAGCCATATTAAAGGAAGTCGGTTGTAATAAAAAAATTATTTTTCTTCTGCAAACGATTGTTTGCGCTCGAGACAAAAAAATATGCTATGTTTTAATTCATAACAATCGGGAAAAATCGTTTTTGTGCTTTTTCTCTCTCTGTCTCTCTTTTTATGTTTTGATATTTTGTGATGCATATTTTTATTAAGATTTTGCTCTTCTTAAAATTTTTTAAGTTTATATTTTTAATCAGCAACGCCGAAAAAATTCTGTATGGCATAATTGTTCTTTTAAAATTGTATTAGTTATTATACGACACATTGTTTAAAAGTTTAAAATAAATTTTCTTTTCCAAACTTCTTGCGTTTTCATTCAAACCGTACTGTTTTAAGGGAATAAAAAGTTAGAACTGAAAGTTTTAATTGAACAATAAAGTATCCAAAGGAGGAGCAAAGGAAACTTTTGTTGGGAAGAAAAAACGGAAGTGGGTATAAGAAAATATATTTATCCCGAGCAACGCTAGGTTATCAGATAGTTTTTTATAAAATCATTTATATCTCCCCGAACAGTGCCATTTTTTATGAAAATGCATGTAAGCATTATCTCCAGAAAGCAGAACCATTGATGAAAGTTACAAATCATTATAAGCTTTCTGTGAAATGGAGTGAACCCACACTATTTTAATCTTCATTAAATTCTGGTGGGTCCTGTAAATACCCTCGTGACTGAATCTTCACTGTAAAACATGAATTCCTACTATCGTACCTCCTACTTTTCTCTACAACTGATTGTGAATCATTGTAGCCGTATGAACTCATTTTTTTTCATTTTGAGGATTATGTGATCCGAAATTGATGCGAAAAATAGATGAGACCATTAGAAGAGTCAATCCTTTTGCAGATGCTTACAAGATGATGTGGGAATTGGAACAGCAGGTTCTTCGGGAAGAAAGACATGAGGCGTCGGAAAATGTTACAATGTACATTAGTGATGACAGACTTCATATCAGTCAGCACAGAGGGAAATATAATGCTCCAAAAATAAACGAGATTGCAATGGTGTTTAGAAGCTCTGATTTCGTTCCACCGAATAACCGGGATATATGCATTTATCCAAGACAACGCGAACTTAGTAGAATTAGTACTCTTAATCCAAACTGTGACCCGATGACTTACTCTTTATTTTTTCCATGTGGTGAAAGAGGCTTTCACATTAAATCAGGCTTATTCTTAATTGCAGTTTTATGTACACCGTTTGTCCGTGAGTAGAGATATTTTCAATCCAATTTTGTATGGAGGGAAGCTTATGCAGCAGTATGTTGTTGATTGGTATGTTAAGGCTGAGGGTAATTGTTTGAACTTCATTAGACATAATCAAAGGGTGTTACGAGTAGAATCATATTTGGGACTTGCCGACCACATAAATGCTCTGGCTACTGAAGCTGGCGTTAGACCAAGTGTTACACTCATTCTGCGTTCGAGTTTCATTGGGAGTCTGAGAGAGATGCAACGGAACTTTCAGGATGCCATGTCGAAAGTCAGAGACTTTGGAAAGCCTGATTTGTTTTTGACTTTTACTTGCAATCCTAAGTGGAACGAGATCAAGGAGAACCTTTTTCCTCGACAAAAGCCGCATGATCGTCCCGACTCGATTGCTAGAGTTCTTGACATCAAGCAGAAAGCACTGCTACAAGATTGAAGAAAAATGGTATTTTGGGTCGCATAGTTGCAGACATTCATGTCATAGAGTTCCAGAAGAGAGGATTGCCACACATGCATCTATTGCTGATATTAGCAGATGGAGTTAAAATAAGGGATCCGGAGAGCATTCATCAGATAGTGTCAGCAGAACTGCCTGATGAGATACTCGATTCTCGATTGCACGAAATAGTTAAGGCTACAATGATTCATGGACCATGTGGTGTGCTGAATCCAGATTCTCCTTGAATGGCTGACGGTGTTTGCACAAAGGGCTACCCCAAGAAATTTAGAGAAGCAACGGCTGAGAATGTTGATGGTTATCTTATGTATAGGCGTCGTAACAATGCAAACCTCGTAACAATAATTGGCAATATTGTAGATAATAGGTGGATCGTGCCATACAACCCATACTTCACAAAGAAATACAATGCCCATATAAGTGTTGAAATTTGCAGTTCAATCAAGTCTATAGAGTATATTTTCAAGTACATTAACAAGGGTCATGATTGTGCGAAGGTTGTCTTCGAAAACAACGGACAGGGTTCGATTCCATGGGATGAGATAAAGACTTTTCTAGATGCGAGATATGTATCTGCTCCAGAAGCAATGTGGAGACTTCTCGAAAAAACTGCACGAAAACTCTCATGCTATCATTCGCTTGCCAGTGCATTTGCCTGACATGCAGCCGGTGTGTTTCTATGATGATGAAGAACGTCAAACACTGGAAAGAGCTGCTCAAAGAAACACCATGCTGACTGCTTGGTTCGAATTAAACAAAACAGATCCTGATGAAAACAGCTACTTTATGCTGATATACATAAGCATTTCGTTTGGAAGAACTATAAACGGGAGAGACGTGTACGATTCGGCGATAGATTTGTGTCAAAGTTATATTCCTTTAGTCCAAAAGACACTGAGCGGTTTCATGTCCGGATGCTTTTGTTTCATGTTTCGGGAGCCAAATCTTTTGAGGATTTACGAACCTATGACAGCGTTACGATGGATAATTTTAAAGAGGCGTGTCGCGCTAGGAATTTGTTGAAAAATGACGATGTGTGAGACTTTTGAGGGAGGCGAGTAACTTTCAGATGCCTGCAAAGTTAAGGCAATTGTTTTCTTTTATTTGTGTTTTTTGCAACCCAACGTCACCTCTGGAACTTCTGGAAGAATTCAAGTCTTATTTGTGTGAAGGAGGCAGAACAGCGCATTCTAGATTCAAGTTACCGGTCCCCATTTTGGATAATTCTTCGTGTAGCATTCGTCATAACACAGAAGATGGAAGATTTTTAAAGGCGGCGAAACTCCTTATTTGGGATGAGCTTACCATGACTCCTCATCATGCTTTGAGTGCGGTTGACAGGTTGCTCAGATATTTAATGAATTCCGACTTACCATTTGGAGGCAAGGTTTTTGTTCTTGGTGGTGACTGGAGACAGATTTTGCCTGTTGCGGTGCATACGAACTATGTAATGGAACACGTTTGATTATTCGAAAATTGGTGCCTAACGTTATAGATGCTGAAAGTTTGACTGGACATACAAAAGGTTCGCGTGCTTTTATTCTAAGAATAACACTTTCTCCTTCTGACAGTAATCTTCAAAGGCGGCAGTTTTGCGACTTGGTTTTGCAATGACAATAAACAAATCTCAAGGACAGACATTTGCCTCAGCCAGTATTTTCACATTGAATGTTATATGTTGCTTTTTCAAGAGCAGCATCGAGGCGTGGTGTGCGAGTTTTGGTAATTGATACAAAGAAACAGGGTAAATTAAATAGCTCAAATAGGGTTTATACACAAAATGTTGTTTTCCGTGAGGTTTTATTTCCTGATTTCTTCTGTTATCTTCTGATATTGATGCGGAAAACCTGTTAGAAAAGATATTTTATGCCCGTTATCATTCTTGACTTTTGATACCATGCTTTCATTTATAAATTTTGGAAGTAAAATTGTTCATTTTAAATTTGTATTAATCTAATTTTAAATTTGTAATATTATCCGTATTTGCATGATTATTTGTATCTCGTTTATTGTTTAAAAGATGGAAGTAAAATAAATAATTTTCCAAACTTCTCGTGTTGTCATTCAAACTGTTTTAAAGTAATAAAGATGCTTGATTTGACAATAGGCACATACGCACATTAGGCATGTGTCACGTGACCTCGGAGAATGGCGCATTATTTATTTAGGAGAGAATGTTGGACACGTGTCACGTGACCTCATTTCTCTTCTCCGCCAGAGAATGACGCAGTAATCGAGATAGCCCGTCCAACGCCGGGCCACACAGCTATTCTTATAAATTAAAATCCGAAGATAAACAAACGTATGTATCTATGTCCGGCTATCTTCTCACGAACCGCTGAACGGAGAAGCGCTCGGAAAGGACAAAAAGATGGGGTATAATTCAGTATATCCATTTCGACCAATTCAATTCCAAAATTTTGATTAGTAAAATGATATTAATTAAAACCTTATTTGCAACAATACTTTTAATTGTTGCAGCGCAATTAAAACCGATTTCATTGTTTAAACAAATATTTAATTGTATGTTTCTCTTTCATTGTTGAAAACTTCAACAATGCAATATAACAACCTGAACAATGCAACAAGTCAATGCGGATAGCGTTGTGTGCGGGTTTTGGTAATTGATATAGAGAAACAGGGAAAATTAAATATCTCACACACAAATAGGGTTTTTACTAAAAATGTTGTTTTCCGTAAGGTTTAACTTTGAGTTTTCATGTATACAGCGCATCTTGCTTCATGCATATATAAGCTGGAGGCGGGCATATGAAAAAATATGGATTCCGATCAAATCTGGGATATCTCATTCCATCCGTCAGACAAAAAATAATTCCGTAATAGGAATTTTATAAAATAACGATTTTTTTGTATTTTCTTTGTGATTTTTTAAAAATAAGTAGATTTCGACGCGTTTACGCCGATGGATAACTGTTTGAACCACTCATTCCTTCTATTTAGGAGAAAACGTCGAGCATGTGTCCTTCTCTCCGCACTAAAGTCAGACAAAAAATAATTCCGGAATCGGATAGACCATTCATTTCGCCACGACACAGTATAAAGTTTTCTTTTACAAAATAACGGTATAATTTTTTAAATAAGCCGATTTCGATGCGGTTTCGCGGATGGAATGTTTGAACCGCTCTTCTTGTTTATTTTATGAGAGAATGCTGGGCATGTGTCGCATGACCTCTGTCGTGGAATCGTTTGACCTCTGTCGTTTTGATTTTGAAATTATTGGTAGAATTATTAGATTGATTGTTTACATTTACTACTCTATATCCAATCTATGTAATCATATACTCCTTTACAATATAATCATTAATGTAATTAACATTTCCTCAAATTACCAGCATATGAATATCTAGATTATGATTTTTAAAATCCTTTGATAAATTTAGGAGCCTTTAAAACATTACTAATCAAATTTTTAGATTAAGTAATTTAAGAATTTCAGTTAGAAATTTACACCTTCAAATATTTTAGAAGTTTCAATATTTAGAATGTCACTACACCTGTTGCTTATCAGACACTCAAAATTCATTGCTTATTAACTTCAAGGTGAATATCCTCACATATCAATAATCTTAAAATCTCATATCTTTAACTTCAATTAATATCAGACAAATTCATAAACCACCGACTAATATCTCCACTTAATGAAATTCTTAGCAACAGGCATAAAATGCATTCTCTACTTAATTTCTATTACAAATATCCTTAGAAATAACATCCATAATTAAAATAGATATAACTTAGAGAGTGATTAACTATATGCGTTGTGTTATTTTAGAAGAATCTTAATCCGCAATAACCCCAAAAAAGTTCATCTCTTACTCAGTGCTTAAGTATTTGACAAGAATAACAATGCCAAGTTTTAAACCTAATTAATTTATTAAGTAATTTTTTGCACATAAACAAACACATATAATATTGACACACATAAAAGAAATTTTCAACGCTTGACATCAGCATAACAATCTTTTAAAATAAGTAAACAGTAATAGGGCCGACCCTTTCCCAAACAGATTTTTAATTATATGTTCACTAATAATTCCAATATTTTGCCCTAACAATTACTAAAATATTAAATTGATCATGTTTTAGGATTATATGAGTGGCCATCTCCAATTTAAATTCCAATTGATATTCAAGATTATTATAAATATTATCCTCTTAAAATGTTACTGGATTACTCAGTCAATTATATAAAATTAACTAAACACACATAACTCTTCTCATTATAACAGGTGAATTATTCATATGCAATAGATGTTAACACTACTTCTAAACAACATGCATTGATTAATGCACATTTACTGATGTCAAATCATTCCAAAAATATTATTGCTGTAAATATCATAGATATTCTATATTCAAAACTGATGAAATAACATCCATTCGTATGGATTTGTTTACACATTCAAAATAAGCACAAATTTAAAACAGCATATAATATAATTTTTTTATATAAGCTTTTAATTCTTATTACATTATAAATTTCCAACATGACAATTCATTTAAAATTTAACATTTTCATCCTCATTATAATTCTTAAATTTCCTAAATTTCTATTTTCATCTTGAAATTAATACTTTGATGTCTAAAATTATAATTTACAATTGTTACAAATTAAATTACTTGTTATTAAAAGTTATGCATTACATTTCTTACAAATTAAATTATTCGATGATAATATTAAGAATCTCGACCCCCCCTTTTAATCCCTAAAGTCACTCCATTCAAAAATAAATTTAAATAACACTTAGCTCTTCTCGTAGACGGCTGGAAGGTTCCTTTTTTATCATTTGGCACACTTCAGTTGGCGATCTCAGATATTGGGAAATGTCTGCAACAAGATGGTTTAAATTCTTTCATTAAGTTCTTTAACATTTTGCACATTTTTGATGGCGATCTCCGATAATGGGCAATGTCTATAACATGATGGTTTAATTTCTTTCAATAATAACAATCACCGGGGCTCCTGGTGAATATTTCCCGGATCTATAGGACGATGAGGACCTCTTTAGCTGGATGTATTTTGCCCGGAGCTCACCGCTGGAATTGTGAGGATTTCACGAGTAAACAGCTAACGGCTGATTTCTTCGGGCACTTTCTCAATGACTTATGTGTACCAAGTAGTGCAAAAATAAGAGAATTCATCTTTTTTTCTAGTTACTTCTGCCGGGACATCAACCACACCGCATGAATCACAACACTGTACACAGGACAATTTACCATCAGGCAACTTCCCTTTACGGCGTGATAAGCATCAAATTTCCGGGCATCTTCTGAAAATCAAGTCCTCGCAGCTCGCAGAATGATAGCTAGGGAACCCTCATACTTCGCCTCACTCTTACCGCACGTTAGGCCCTCACACGGTCTTATCTTGACAATTTTCTATCGGGTCACCTCATCTTTCCTTTCGATTTTTTTTCAAAAAAAGAAACATTCTCCTTCCTATCTCAAATTTTTCTTATCCTTTTCTCTTTAAAACTTTCAAGTCCAATCCCCTATTTTCAGTCAAATTGAGAGAGCGAGACTTCTCTAAATTCAAAAACACCCCTTTTTAAATTCCTCCTGGAGACGGCCTTTAAGCCAAAATAGCCAACTTATTAAGATATCATTGGTTAGAAGTTTTCCAAAATCATACAACCCCCTAAATTAATTCATGCCCCCAGGCTCTCCTGTCCAATCCCGAATAATTCCCAGTCTTTTCTTAACATCTTACCACGTAGTACAAAGCGGTTTGAACTTTTTTTTGCGACCAAGGGATTAGTATGTTGACAGTTACTAAACAGGAGTTCCCACGTGAAATTCGTTCACAGGTCAAGGGTGAAAGAAATAGGAAGGTTCTCTTCTCAGCCAAAGAGTAATAAATTTTAGAAAGTAATTTTACCAGTGAAATCTTGTCACAGAAAGTGCAGGAAAAAAAGCAATAATTCTGTCGAAAATGTTTAGAATTTTCGGAAGCTGAGCCAAACATTGTCAAAGGTTTCTTAACTACTGATCGTCAGCTGACAGAAATGTGTGTGAATTAGCGAATCTTACCGAAAATTGCAAGAAGGACACCCATGAATTATATCCACCGGCTGTTTTTAAAAGTGGAGAGGGAACATTTTTCGGCTCAAGTTTATTCGTTGTTTACAGAAAAGTAAAGAATTAATCGTTACTTGTTTGAAAGTTGGGCATATGGAGGGAATATTTCTCTTGCTTCGCAAGGCGGGAGGCGATGCTTACCTTATGGGCGAGAGATCTCTAGGTTCAATGAACTCTTGCTCAAACTGAGATTTTACTTAAACGAAATTAAAAAAAAAATCCTTAATAATAAATTCTTAATTCTTCCTTTATTTAGTTGATTACTAAAGAATAAGATAAAACGATTTTTGAGGGATGTAAATAAAATGTGAGAAGAATAATTAAATAAAATATAAAAAGAATAATCAATTAATTTACGTAACCAAAATGAATAATAGTTAATAATATCGCCATATTATATATGGCTGTGCATCAGACTTTTACAATTTTATCATTATACACGGCTGTGTAGTTAATTAATTTAAGTCCTTCTAGAATTCCAACAGTCTTTAGAATTTTATAAATAAAATATTCTAATTAAGCTTTACATAGTTTAATTAAATTCCATCCCTTTTTAGAATTTAACAATTAAATATTTCAATTGATTTTTAGTGATTTAACTAAACTTTACAATAATACAATTTAATTTTCATCCCTTTTTAAAATTTAACAAATAAATACTTCAATTGATTTTTAGTGATTTAACTAAACTTTACAATAAATGCAATTTAATTTTCATCCCTTTTTAGAATTTAACAAGTGAATATTTTAATTGACTTTTAGTGATTCAAATAAACTTCACAACACCTCACTTTTTCTCTTCGCTAGGGAATGATGCATTCGCCATTGCAACGATGGGTCATTTAGCTAGTTCCTATTAAAATCTGAAGGTAAACAGAAGTAAGTATCTATCTATGTCCGGCTATCTTCTCACGAAGCACTGAATCCTGAAACAAGCAGAAAGTACCAAAAGACAGGAAATAATTCAAGGAATAAATTTCAACCATTGAAATTCTGAAATTACAATTAGTTAAAAGGATATTAATTAAAAACGTGTAAATAAATGAAATTTTGTGCCGCCATCTATCGACAGCTCCTATAACTATGTGACAATGTGTATATGAAGGAAATGTTGTTCCGCCATCTATCGACAGCTCCTATAACTATCTGTCCCATCGGTTGTTCTTACATATGGTTTGTATAAAAGTTTTTATTTTTTAGGGAGCTTCCGAGTTTTGGAGTTTTTATTAATGAACATCGGTAAAATAATCGTTTTCCTGCATTTTTTTCTTTCTTCCTTTTTTTGTCGTACTGTGTTTCGCAATATTTACGTTTGTTGGGGAAATAATTATTCATTTTTGTCCGTTTTTTTCTCATTGTTATTCAAATACGGGCAAGACAAAAATATATATTTCTGGTGTTTGATTTATCAGTTTGGTGTACTATTAAATCGTTTACCGTTTCTGTTTTCTATTTCGTTTCATTTTTTCATTTGCAAAACAAATATCAAGCTAACCTGTTTTAATTTGTAAGCATAAGAATTCTCGCGTTTTCATTCAAACCACACTGTTTTAAGGTAGAAAAAAGGCTAGAACTGAAAGTTTTGATTCAACAAGAGAGGATTCAAAACAGATTTACGTTTGTTGGGGAAGCTTAGTGAGAGTATTTGTAGGAAAAAAACAGATGCGGGCATATGAAAAAATGTGAATTCCGAGAAACGCTGGATTATAGGCTGTAAGGTAATTAAAAGGTTGGATTTAAAAATTTTAATTAAATAATATAGGATTCAAAGGATGTTTACGTTTTGGGGGCAAGTTAGTGACAATATTTGTAGAAAAAATAAATCGGAGGCGGGCATATGAAAATTAAGTAATAAAAAGACTAGATTTGAAAGAATATTTACGTCCGTTGGGAAAAATAAGTGACAATATTTGTTGGGAAAAAAACGGAGCCGGGCATATGAAAAAATATGGATCCCTAGGCCTCACGTGATCTCACTTCTCCCCTCCCGGGAATATCCCTTTATTCAAGATTGCCCGTGCAACGCCGGATCATGCTAGTAGTGCATATATGCGGCAAAGAAGGTCGAGAGACAAATTATGATATCTGTCGTCCCTGCAAACAATATTGTCTCCAAAGCGAAAAGGAAAATTGGATAAGCCTTTCATGAGTGCGATGAAGAACAAACATTTTTCTTTGGGGGTGGGGAGTCGGGGGAAGACGCGAGATTTGGTGTTCACAGAACTACAAATGTAAATTCAGTTACTATTCTGTAAGCAGCCGAGAACAACGTGGCATGCCTAGAGTGACAGGATGCAATAAATTCCAAGTATCACCATTCCTTGATGATAACTTTAACAAATTCTGCCTTTAAAATAAACTTGCTGCTAATAAGATGTCGAACCCTTTGAGGACGACCGCATGCTCAACGCTACGAAGCAGCTTCTACACCCGTGTGACAGTCGTCCTCAAAATACTAATATGGACAAGACAGGGTTCTCCGCAATTTCGAAGAAAACACCTAAAATATTGAGGCCCAAGGTAAAAAAATAATAAAGAACTGTGTAAGATTGGCAGCTGTGAAAATGGTGAAACTGCAACAGACTTGCGTGAGTGCTGGAGGGATTTCGTACCATCCGCACTCATGTTTCCTAAAAAGAGAGCCCACCATCTGTCGTTTGAACGACGACCATCTATAGCAGCATCTTTGAAGATGCTGCTATAGATGGTTCAGCTCTTGTAATTAAGACTTATGGCCATATGCATTGAGATCTTTCCCTCGAGTGACTGAAGCATTTGACTCAACATGTTAAGCCGTCGGTAGAAGATTCGATCTTCCTCATAGCAAACGATCACTCACCTCATTTTTCTCTCCCTGCAATTTTGTTCTATCGTGATTATTCCTTTTTATCTCTTCCACCTCATGCGAGCCATGTTATTCACCTCTCAGCTAAAGGAGGTTTCTGGACTACTGAAAGCTGCTTTTGCTGCGGAAGTTGAAAAATGTCTTTTCCAATACCCAAGAGAATAAATTGAGGCTTACCGACCTAACTAGTGTTTCTAAAGAAACCTATACATCTACTTCACATGCTGAAGAAGCTTCTTCAGCTACCGGAATCGAACCGTTTAATCCTGATGAAAATAGAACTTATTTCTCCTACATTAGTGACAGAACATTTCTGAAATCCAAATTTATCTATAAACCCTATTACAAGAGCAGATGAAACTGTCAGAAAAAGAAGCGACGCCTAGGCCTATGGGAAATGTTACCTGCATTAAAATGATTGTTAGCTTTCGTTCAATTTTACCATTTCCTAAGTAAAAGGGATGGATGTAAGTAAAGGATGTGAGGCCCTTTAATGTAACTACTTAAAACTCAATTTTGAGCAAAGCAATGTATTAATAATCTTAACAATGTATTAATAATGAAAATTAAAATTTCAAGTTATATTTGAATCAATACACTTAAAATAAGACAGGTGAAAGCAAACTTCAAAATAAAAGTTTATATTAACTGTTTATGTTAACAATTTTTCCTTCTTTTTCGGATGTTATCAGTCTCATATCCAAAATCAAATTCACGTTTATACTTTCTAATAATATAGAGAGAATTAGTAATAAAAATGATAATAAAATCATGGTAAAAACTAATTTTTACAGTAAAACATAAATGAATGAATGTGCAATTAACAGGAATTGTTATTTTGCTTGAAAAAATGTTTTAATTTTATAAATTTACTGTAAATGTAGTAAAATCTGGGAATGCACTTCATTATTTATTCTCATTTCTTTCATTGTTATTTTGATCTACCTAATTTTAGATAGAAGTTCATATTGGAAATGTTTTTACAAGTCAAAGAAAGTTCATTTAAAATTAACCGTTTCATAATCACATTAAAAGATAAATAAGATAAATTTTTTCTCTTATTTTAATAAATTTTTTAAAATATTTTTTGCCATAATATACAATAATACTTTTTATTTTGCAACGCAATTCAAAACGTTTTCATTGTTTAAACAAACATTTATTTGCGTGCTTCTCTACCATGGTTGAAAGCTAAGATAATATTTTTATGTTTAATGCTATATTTTTACTGCTGGTGTGGTTTACAAACCATATAAGTACACGCAGTTAAAGAGGTAATCAGCATATTTTCATCCAGCTAATATTCTACTTGTCGTAGAATGTGTCGCGACATTTTAAAGTTAAAATCAAATGCATATTTTGCGAGAAGAATTAGAGAGTTACGTTGATGCCGACATGATGATGTTACACGACACAGACAATTACTTGACTCCATTAAGGACAGTCATGCAGACAATGAACAGAATAATTGTAAGGCTACTGTTAGAACGTGTGTTAATTGTCTATGGAAATTTGGAATTTAAAATTACTTTGTTAAGGAAACCATGAATATCAAATTATACATAAGAGATTGAGTTATATTCCCGGCGAACAAGATGGTCGCCGAAGACGGCTAGTATTATAATGAATTTTATTTTATTCTTTATGCATCAATTTTTCGTAAAGTCTGTACATAAAGTTTTGTAAGATATTAAGTAAATTAGGATATAAAACATAACTTCCGTGAGGGAATAAATATCAAATTAGGCACAACGGATTCAAATGAAATCAAACTGAACCAGAGTATTCCCGTCGAGCAAGCCGGTAGCCGAGGAGGGTTAGTATACATATACAATAAACGAAAGCATCAATTTTACTATCAGCACTAATACAAAAATTAGCCATCTATCAGCAAAGAAAATTTCCGTTGAGCGTCTGTATGCCTTGTTTAGCCGACTATTCTTAAAGGGTGAACAGTTAAATGTTCTTTCCCACAAATGTCATCATTCTAGTAACTAATATTTTTTTTGTGTGTGAACTTATCATAAACTAGAGTTTCAGGCGAATTCGTACTCATGCGAAATATTTTATTTTCTTTAATTAACAAGTGGGAATGGTCTCCCCTAAACTTTCTCGTATACTTCTCAAATTTTGTCATTTCCTCTCCCCCTACGTGGATAAAAAAAATCGAACCTACTGTAACAAAGAATGCAATGACTATCAGAAGGTTTTTCATTGTAGATTATAGCGATTGCAAAATATTTAGGTGAACAATCATATTCAAAAAGTTGCCTATGTATTAAAACTTAGCAATATTTATTCTCCATCACACTCTATCAAGCTCCGCAAACGCGAGGGCATGAGCGAGCGAAAACAAAACAGGAGATAAAACGAATCTATCACAAACTCCGGTTCAAGGAGAAAGTGGCGTAATCCATCCGCGTGCACAGAGTTTGCTACCAGTGGACTACAATAGAAAATCGGATTTCAAAAATTGAATATGCGATTTGAACGCCTTTTTTAACGAAATTTGGGCTTCAGATCTATTATTAATGTTAGCATCCGTGTTACCAAGTTTTATTTATATAAGCCAAATGGCTTATGAGATATAATTTTTACAATTACGCGATTATACAGTCCGACAGACCATCAACCATTCGACGGATTTGGTCCAAACTTTGATACGGACCTACATTTATGATAAAACTGTGTACCAAATTTTATGCATCGAGCTATTCAAGTTTTTGAGTTATAGTGTTCACATGGCAGTGGACAGACAGACTTTCGGTAGACGGATTTTGTCCACAATTTGATGGAAACTTACAAATTATGTGTAAAGACCACATACCAAATTTCATAGCTGTAGCTTTAATAGTTTTCGAGTTATCGTGTTCATAGACAGACATAATTCCAAAATTGCGTTTTTCGGACTCAGGGAGGTCTAAAACGTGGAGATTCGTCAACATCTCGAGTTCGAATTTTTTGACGATTACAATACTTTCCCTTTGTAGACGAGAAAGTAAAAACAGAAATGCACTATTTATGGAAGAGAAGAGTGTCTCCGATTACGGCCACAACCGACGGAACTTCAAGGCCTCTGCTCTCTTCCGTGACGTCACAACAAGAGGTGATACTCCGTTCCTTTCGCGGGAAGACTGCCGGCTCTCGATGACCGGGAGAAATTACGTTTCATTTATTAAAAACGTATTGTATCTCACGCATAACTCAATTCCAGGAACCTATGTTGAATGGTTAAATAATGATTAAAATGCACCGCTTTCCACATCACCCAAGGGGTACGGTGCTAGGAATGCATTACCACTTTTGCAAAATTTGCAGGGCAGGTTTCCCAGTAGGTGTATCTCCCTTTTATTTAAAACGATAATTTATTACGAAAAATATGAACGAGAAAAGTTGAAGGCGAATTTAAAAATAACTGCAATTAAAAATGATTTTATAAACATTTGTTGTAGTAAGCAACAAATTAATAAAAATATTAAATTAATAATAAATAAGCAATAAAATTAATTAATTAATAATAAATAAGCAATAAAATTAATTAATAACTGAGCAATAAATTTAATGCAAGTAAAACTGTTGAAATTGCCATTTAACTACATATTACGTCACTAGTAATTGTTCGAAATAACCTTGCTAAATTTTTCAAGTTTTCTTTTCTTTCCAGCTTTAGAAGAGTTATGCAATTCGTCATTTAATTTTTTACAATAATTATTCAATAGGGAATTTACTGCTGACCAAATTACCACTCTATAAACCTTTTCTGGTTTGTGTCCTGAAATGCATTCACCATAATCATGTAGTTGTTCTTCACTAATCAGAATATTAAAAATTATTTCAGTAGCCAAATGTTTTTGATTTGGAAATTTCAAAAATTCTTCTTCAAATGTAGTACATATCTTTTGCATGATAACATAAGAATATAAAACTACATTCACAATGCATTTTTGGGGATACAGAAGCTTTCCTCTACTTAAATTTTGAATTAGAGAAGTTGAGCAATCGAGTTCTTTTTCACACGTTAACAAAGTTCTGCAAATATTACACTTCAGCTTTTTAAGGACTGTGTGAACACAGTAGCCGCCTAAATAGACTAGCACTGGTAGAAAATCTTCGGTTTTTTTAAAATCATCTTCTGAAAGCAAAACAGGAAATGTAGGTAATTTTTCTGAGATAAAATTGTCAAGTTCTTCCCAATTATCTGTAACTGCTTCCTGGAAAAGCTCAAGATTTCCAAATTTTGTTGATTGCAAACAAATTTTTAATATGCTATGCATTCTTAATTTATTCTCACTTTCAAATACCTGTCGAAGTGAAACATGATATTGTGCTCCTGCCATTTGTCGGTATAAGCCAAATCGTGCCTCCAAATTGTCGGTTTGAAATTTTCCTGGAAGGATATATTTCATGTTGAATTCCTCTTCACAATACTTAGTGATTTCTTTCAGTACAAATGTTGTCATATATAGAGCAGAATGAGTTTCCTTGGTCAACATGCCAGTTTTACACCCCATGTTTTTCCAGTCTTCTAGCCAGTTTAAGAACCCATCTAAAAACTTGTATCTTTCATCGGTTTCAGATGATGTCAGTGGTTTTTTGTACACATTATTTTCACGTATTCCTATGAATAGGGTTTTTACATTTACAATATCCCACCATCTATTTATAATTTTTATGTATTCTGCTGTTTCTTTGTAATTTGGAAACTGAAATTTCTCTCCTTGTTTCTTGAGACCTTCAGGTATAAATTTATTATATTTTAAGTACTAACTTCACATTTTGTTTTTCTAAATTACTGCTCAATGCTTTTTAGAGATAAATTATATCCATATTTAATGATGCTATTTTTTTCAGTTTCGTATAACAATTTTAGAGTTTGAAGGAAGCATTAAAACAATATTATTGTTAGACTTACTATTACAACCATCTATTATATTATCAACAGAATCAATAATGTTTTCGTTATTATCTTCAACATTTTTAATGCAATCTTGGAGCTTTTCTCGAGATTGTTTCCATAAACTTGGGGTAAAACATACATTTATCGCTGTTCTTCTGATTGATCCAATTTGTACGAATATTTTTCAATAAATGCACGGTATCAATCATGAAAAAAAGAGTCGCTTATCATCGACTGGATGGGATAAACAATGGAATATGAATGTGAGGAGAAACAAACTGTGACATGGCTTTTTTGGTTAATGAGTTGTTGTCGGTATTACATATCATCTTTGAAACCAATGCCTTCAACCAATAACTATCTGCTTAATGTATGTAATGCATCTGCTGTTATTTACTAATAGGTAGTATGTCACAACATCTTTATATATGAGAATACTGCTTATCATAAATGTCATAACGCTGGTGGCAGCATTTTCTGAATTAAAACATAATCCGAATATGTTTCCTCCTTTTAGCCAATCCT